>JARJLU010015372.1:0-10136 GCA_030272975.1 Sparidentex hasta
CATGGAATTGTCCAACATCTTTTGGCATGCTGAGGCATTCAGAGTTCCTTTCACTGGACCAGGCCCAGCTCCTGAAAATCAACCCCACACCATAATCTCCCCTCCACCAAACTTTACACTTGGCACAATGGAGAAAGACAAGTACCATTCTCCTGGCCACCACCAAACCCAGACTCATCCATCAGATTGCCAGATGGAGAAGCACTGCACTTGCATGTATGGTTTGGATGCAGCTGCTTGGCCACGGAAACCCATTCCATGGAGCTCTCTATGCACTGGTCTTGAGCTTATCTGAAGGCTACATGGAGTTTGGAGGTCTGTGGCAATTGACTCTGCAGAAAGTTGGTGACCTCTGTGCACTATGCACCTCAGCATCTGCTGACCACGCTCCGTCATTTTACGTGGCCTACCACTTCGTAGCTGAGTTGATTGTCGTTCCCAATCACTTCCACTTTGTTATAATACCACTGACAGTTGACTGTGGAATATTTTGGAGTAGGGAAATTTCACGACTGGGCTTGTTGCACAGGTAGCATCCTATCACAGTACCACGCTGGATTCACTGAGCTCATGAGAGCGACCCTGTCTTTCACAAATGTTTGTAGAAACAGTGCTTGCGTTTATACACCTGTGGCAATGGAAGTGTTTGGAACACCTGATTTCAATTACTTGGATGGGCGAGTGAATACTATTGGCAATATAGTGTATATCTAACCTATTCAATGTAACTTGTGAGTCAGTCAAAAAGTAATGTACTGGTACAACAAGCATCACAGCCATATTTTAGGTCATGCAAGCACAGCGCCCAGTGCACAATTAAAAAAAAAAAAGATCATGTAATTGATATGATCACACACTGTTTTAGTTTGATGTCTGTTGGTTACAATATACACTAAATGTGACACAACAGCATTCACATTGTTTTGTATTTCATGAATGAAACACACAATGCCACTTTTGCGAAATGTTAAGTTGGAAAGGGGTTAATGATGGACACAATTGAAGATCAGACTGGTTCCCTCAACAAAAGCCTACAGGATTTGTCAATTGTATTTTGGATTATTGCTGAAAATCAGTTCAGTGGCAAACACGAGCTCATGATACACATTTGTCCATGTTCAGTAAAATAATCCTCACAGATTAACACCACTTTTGTGCAAACTGAAAACTTACACTTGTTTCCTCTTTTCCTTGGACCTCTGGAACTGACCTTTTCCCACTGACTATTGTTTGAAATTCTCGGTGCCATCTCTCCGTACTTAAGATACTCACTGCTCTGCAAACCTTTCAGTCATTATGAGAAAGGATTTAGGTTTAACACCACCTCAAATACATAAGAAAGATCTAATTGTAGTGAATAGTAAATACAATTGAACTGTTTCTGATGTATTGTCCATTTATCTTCACAGGTCGCCCTGGACAACACCAAGAAGATGTTGGAAGTCAATCAGCCATCGATGAAGCAGTTTGACGGTGAAGTGGATGTTGATCTGTACACAGACGAGCAGCTTAATGGGGGGCAAAGGGAGACGGATGTCACTGACAACGAGAATCCTCGCTCTTTGACCTGGGTGACTCACACCAGTGCATTAGCTCCTGCTGTCAAAACACAAAGCAATGGAGTGACTTCTCTGTCCTCTTCAAACAACCCTCTGACCACCAGTGATGACATTCGCACCTCTACACTCAAGTGCCAGCTGATGAAGACGCCACCACTGGCATCAGACACTACCAGAAGCTCCTCAGCCAGCATGAAGCCAAGCAAACATCTTTCTGAAGAGACAACGTTTGACATGAGAGACTCGCAGTCTTCCAGTCTGCAGGTAGAGGCAATGGGGCTTGACAAGATCCAGGCTGACGTCAGCCATTTTTGCAGCTGTCTCCAGTCTTCTCCTATTTGTCTTAGACACTGTGTTCAGTGCAACACCTTGCATGACATCACCTGTGCCTCATTTCAGCAATGCCAGGAAAATCACTGTGTTGTGGTCCCCAACAATACGAATGAGAAGATGGGAGAACAGAGAGCTGTGTCACTGCAGGGTGAGAGCCTCAGAGTCAGTCAGATGAGTGGATCACCAGCTCTCACTAGCAGCAGTGCTGCAATGTCCTCCTTAACTCTGTGCGATGACCCTAAAGCAATAACCCCATCCATTCATCCAATCACCTACCATGAGTGCTGTGACCTTCGCTGGCCAGACCCTCAGGTGCTGTGTCTCTGGTGCAATGTCTTGCACTCTGGTTCCTGCAGAGAGATTGACATCTGTAAAAGTTTCCACGACATCAAGCTGCTAGGGGTGTGCTCATGTGGGAGGGCATGTTCCAGAAAGCCTCTGGTTCTGTGCAGGTATTGCGGGAAGGAGTATTGTCGGGATTGTTGGTATAGAAGTCCTCTTGAATGTGTCTGTGGCCAAACCTTTGACCAGTCATCCTCTGTGTGATTTGTATTGGGAAAAAGTACTGCTAAATTACGGCACAACTAAGAAAATCACTGTGCCTTATATATCTGCGTACTGGGTCCAGAATTCAGTACACTTATTTTTTCTTCTAATCTGCTCCTCTTTCTGAGACATGCATTACTCTGTACTAATATTCTGCAAGTGCCCATATTTACCATTATCAGCATTTTTTTAAATAGTGTGTTCAAAATTGAAGTTGTGATCACATTTGTGCACTTATGCCACTTAAATGTAATTAAGTGTGAAGCACAAGGAGGTGTTTTTTATGTGTTTTTGCTGCCTGCCTGAAGTAAAAATGATCATTATGTCACTGATCTGTGTTAATGTGTTTTATAATTGATGAGCAAACTACTTTTATGACACTGGGGTTATAATGCATGTAACTTTGAAAGAGTATCTACAGAACAGCTATCACTGATCAAGCCCTATTTGGAATATTCCAAAAGTTTTTGTGCCATGCAGCCTCAGTTATGTATGCGACTCTCACCGAAAAATAATTATTATCAATTCATCTGCTGATCATGTTCTTGTACAATCGATAGTGCGTTTGTTTGAAAAAATATAAAATAATAAATGTCCATTGCAATTTCCTGTGGCTAAATTTACTTGCCTAAATTGCTTGCTTTGTCCAACTGGCAGTCTAAAACCCCAAATTCCTCAGTTTGGTGTATAGAGGGCTATAGAAACAGGTCTTAGGCACCTAAAAGAAATTACTGAAATGTTTAATGGATAATCCAAATGTCTCGAGATGTTTTTCTGTTTACCAATGCATTGTCATCATTGGTTCAGCCCTTGAACAAAGTATTCTTTTAAGGGTTCAGTTGACATTGCAGTGGAAAAAATATAGGTTGGCACCTTACACCTTACAAAACAAAAATATTTTACTATTACTATTTATATATCTACTTTTGATTAAGCCATGCATTCCGTGGTATCATTTCAATAAGCTCCTGCAATGTCACATTTATTTTCGTCCAGAGTTGCATTAATTTTTCTCCAAGATCTTGTTTTGATGATGGGAGAGTCAAGCCGCTGCCTAAAATCTTCTCTAGTACACCCCAAAGATTCTCAATAGGGTTGAGGTCTGGATTCTTTGGTGGCCAATCCATGTGTGAAAATGATGTCTCATGCTCTCTGAACCACTCTTTCACAGTTTAAGCATAATGAATCATAGCATCGTCATCTTGAATGTGCCTGTGCCATCAGGGAAGAAAAAAATCCACTGATGGAAAAACCTGGTCATTCAGTATATACTGATAGTCAGCTGACCTCATTTCTGGGCACATAATGTTGCTGACCCGAGACCTGACCAACTGAATCAACCTCAGATCTTAACACTGCCCCCAGAGGCTTGTACAGTAGACATCACTCTGGAACAGGTTACATCTGGACTCATCAGACCACATTAACTTTTTCCATTGCTCCAGAATCCAATTATTAAGCTCCATAGCAAATTGAAACTTTTTTTCCCCTGATTAGCCTCACTGGTAAGTGGTTTTCTTAAGGCTACAAAGCTGTTTAATCCCAATCGCTTGAGTTCTCTTAACATTGTGCATGTGGAAATGCTTACTTTCACTATTAAACATAGCCAATAGCTCTACTGTGGATTTATTACCATTTGTTTTCACCAAACTTTTAAGTGGTCTCCAATCACGATCGTCAAGATTTTTTTTTGACCACATTTCTTCCTCAAAGATGATGGTTCACCACTATCCTTCCAGGTTTTATAAAGAGTTGAGGACAGTTCACAACCCAGTTTTAACCAGATCTTTGCCTGACACAGAACCCTGAAACAGGGTAACATCTTTTCCACAAACACAGGATATGCCACTCACTGCACCAGTTAAGGTTCAGTAAGTTGGAAGTTGAACCATTAATCAGCTCTGTGGTGATGTGATTAGGCACCGCTGTTCTTTGAGCTAAATGCCCACAGAATCACAATGACGAGAACAGGATGCTCATGTTTATGGGGTTGTGTTTAACATGTTCTCACAACATTCTCACCATGCCATGTATGATGGATTAAAATTAATATTAAAGCAATGAACTGAAAAAGCCTTTTTTGACCAGGCAGTGTATTTACCCCCTTTTAAAACAGTGTAGGCAGTGTATTATGAGCTATGTCCAAACTGTACCTTTTCTGGAAAACAATCATTATAAAACGACTGAACAGTAGTGGGATGATTTATGAACATAGAAGGGAACATTCCCGGGGAGCTGGTTATCTCAGTTGGTAAAGCACCCCCATGTACAGAGGACCCAAGGTTCAAGTCTCCCATCCCACCTCATGTAACCTCTCTGAGCTGTCCTGTAAAATAAAGCCACGAAGGCCAAAAATAACTTAAATAATCCTTCAATTTCTAATTCTGAAAATCATCTAATTTGGAATGAAGTTACACGCTTTTCATCAGATGGATTAAATCCAAATCTTATCAGTTGCTATTTGACCCAAGTCCAGTTTCCAATACTTTTCATTTAGTATTATACATATACACAGATTTGGTATTTTGAAAATATCTTGCCACCAAAAGCATAAAAAAGATATACAAAAACATTATAATAACCATTTTAATAACATAAAAAGAAACAAATGGTCATGAGCATGTGCAGTCATGGAGATCGATATGCAGAAACATGAACCCTGGGGGCAAGTGAAAGGGACCAAACTACTACACCATTGTGTACCAGTTTTGACCAAATAGACTGCTAAGATGTTGAGAATTTTGAAAGATGTTTTACTTTTAACGCCTTTGAGAAAATTTGGTAAAAACCTTGGCTCCCCCAGTAACCTAAATCTGTCCAGAGCAGTACTTTAAATTTAAATTGTACCGACGCCAGACAAAGGTTGTGCATGTGATTCACTCATTTCATCATGACCATATCTACCTCTTTATTTATCAAACATGAAGTTTCTATCAATCACAAAAACACTTCAGTTGCCTTGGAGGATTTCCAATACAAGTGGTTATTGATGATCCAGATAACCAGTTTTTTTTTTACAGATTCTCGTGACAAAGTTCGTAGTCTGTCCTGAGAATCTACTATTCATTGAACACCTGCCAGTTGATGTTAATGAAGGTCTTGCTATCCATACGGTCGATGTAGAGGACCCCATCTAGGTGATCCATCTCATGCTGGAGGATACGAGCTGGCCACCCACTGGCCTGCCATGTGACATCTTCACCATTTTCATTCAGACCTGTGGGGTGAAAAGGTAGAGTGATGGGAAAGATACACAGGAATGAATAAGCAACTGCTAAAAAATGTGCCCAATAACATTGATAAAAACAACTTATACTTGATTAAAGATTAAAAGTAAGGACATTGTGTTGAAATATTACTGGTAGAAGTGAAGCTTACACACATATCAACAGTTCTAGTAGAAGTATTCAGGTTAGAGGTTGATGAATTTGGATTTTTCAAGGCAGATAAAATAAAGATAGTTGGATTATATATGTAATTAAAATGTTGATTTTAATCAAAACATTATTTTTTGTTGGTGAAAGCTGGACTAAATTCATAATTTCAATGTTTTTACTCTTTTACTTCTTTTTTTAAATGTAACACTGTCCAAATTGAACAATCTTTGGTATCAACTTAAGTAGAACTGTTAGAACTGCAACAAAACTTCCCTACTTATTAATACAAGTGTGTTACTTTGCCTTTTCATAGCAGTAAGATCTGGGTTTTTAGGTCTTACTGGGATTCTCACAGTTGTTTTTGCTTTCTACAGTAGCAGGGCTCCTTACAGTGGCCATGTTGCAAACACTGTCTTTGAGACAGTGGCACCAACAGTGTGTCACACGAAAACCCAATGAAGGGGATTTAAAGGGTTGTCTATTTCTGTTTTAAGTTAAAATTTGTGGCAATAAATGTACTTAAGTATCAAAAATACAAGTAAAAGTAGATTACACATACATTGATATGTACATACTGTATAATATGGGTCAACTGATTATCAGCCTGACAGACTATTGGATCAGATATTCAACATTAACCTGATTATAGGAATCAGTGTTTTTTTTTTAAAATGCTGATGAATACTGATGAAATTGATTTAAAAATTTCTTACTGGCGTATTGGCTCTGATGCAGATCTGCAACATAGCTAGCAACAAAAGTTATCAAGTTAATGTAGTGGAGTACAATATTTGCCTCAACAATAAGGTGTGAGTATACAGTAGCAGTTAGGGAGTAAAGTACATAAGTCCACACTTGAGTAAATGTACTTCTCTACAAGAATGATTACAAAAACACACAAAAAATTATTCAGACTTTTCTAACTTGAAAAGGCTTAGTCTCAGTAGTATTTGATTTGACCCAAATCTAAAGGCACTTCTGTATAGGAACAAAGGATTAAGCCACAACATGCGTACCAGATACTTCCACAGACAGGTAGCGTGGAACTGTAGCAGAGAAGCCTGTGAGGCTCTCACAAGCCTCCTGAAAGAGCACAGTTTGTCTATCCAGGACTGTCAGCTTGGGGTTGATAAAGATCCTCAGAGGTTGGGTGGAAAGACCACGGGCCTTCCTTGATTCAGGCGAACTCTCTTCCAACATCTTCTTAGGATATTCCAGTGCTAGAATACGGAGTGGTACTCCAATCTGAGGTGCGCTTAGTCCCACACACTCCAGTTTCCGCATCACTTTCACCATAGTCTTGATGACTTGTTGAATCTCTGGGCCTGCTATAGCTGCAGGGTCCACAGCTGCCGCATGTGAACGCAGCACTGGATCGCCCACCTGGCACACATGACTGTATGGAGGAGTGGGCGAAGGTATAATCTTGCGTTTCATGTACTGAAGATAGGAGCGCACCTTGACACTGCTGTAGTAAGAGTGACTGCAGGGTACGAGTTGGTGGGGGGAGATCAGATGAAGACAAGTGGAAGTCACTGCTGTTAAGGGTCTGAGGCCGCAGCCAGGGGCTTTGGATGCACAAAGTCTGAATCCCGTCCTAGAGAACAGGAGCAAAGACATACATGGTTTTGTATTCATGGTTGAGTTCCAGCTGGGATGATGCGTCACACGTCAGTAGGGTGATGTACAGTACTGTGGGAAAATTGTAAAAAAAGACAGTTAGTTCATGAAGACCCAAAGCTTGATTTTGGAAGCCATTTGTAGGGATTTCTTCCATTCAGCCATAAGGGCATTCAGCTCATCACGGATATTCAAACCATTATGCAGGCCAGTTTACTTCTTGCACATTGGACCTTTTTTTCACAGACATAGCTTTATGCATAATTGCGCTGACATGTTGAAACAGGCGAAGACCTTCATCAAGCAGTTGTTTGAATAACACTGTTAAAAAATGTATATAGGTGTGGTCAAAAGTTTACTTAAACTTGTAAAGAACATATACTGTATATCACAGTAGTCTTGAGTTCCATTGATTTCTACAGCTTGAATTTTTCTGTGATGGAAAGAGTGGAACACATACTACTTTGTCCTCAGTTCTAGCCAGATTTGGCCATTCCTTTACCACTTTTATGTTTTGGATCATTGTCCCGTTGGAACACCCAACTACACCCAAGACCCAGTCTTCTGACTCGTGATTTTAGGTATACTATGATTAATACTTGAATGGGCCCATTAAAGCCATCCGACTTTAACAGGCCAACACCTGATCCCAAACACACCTCAAAAGAGGTAGAAGAATAGCTAAATCAGGCTGTAATTTAGGTTTTGTAATGGTCTTTCCAAAGTCCTGACTTGAACCCCATCACATTGACTGTCCTTTGTTACCCAACAAATTTAGTTGAACTTTAAATTCTGTAAAGAAGAGTGGTTAAAAATTCAGCCAGAAGAGTACCGGAAGTTTGTTGATGCAATCAAAAGCACAAGGGACATTTAACCAAATAGTATAATTATTACTGTTTATTTTTGACCTAGCAGATTTGGTCACGTTTACAGAAGACCTTTAATAACAATTCACTATAAACTTGTTTCTTGTGACAATATAGTACATCACATTACATCACAGAAAAATTAAAGCTGTAGAAGTCACTGGAGCTCAAGACTGCCATCTTGAGTTACAAGCCTTTGGTTACAAGCCCCGGACTAGACATATTATTGTTTTGCCTTTACTTTACAAATAGAGGCCTAGCCCAAACCAACCAACCCATTACCGACAGAGCATCTAAACATCTTTGGCTATGTTGCGTACCACCATCAACGTGTGGTTTTGGAAGGTTTGGATATCTTACAATTTTCTTGTCAATCACGCTAACTTAATTGTTGAGAAATGAAAGACACAGTGTTATGTAACGTTAATGTAATCCCAGCATCATTCATAGCACTAATGGTAATGCTACATTTCCAGTGCAACATCATCTACTACTACGACGACAAAGGGCGCCATTGCCAAACGGACACTTTATAAATACATTTGAGTAATTCCGAGATGTGGGTGAGCATATTAACATTAACAGTTGCGTCTCGCTTTCCTGTCATCAGCAAACTTCCTTCCAGTATGGCAGACACCGCCGACGGGGCAGGCAGGTGCCTCAAAACATGCGCGCCCGTTCAAAGGTGACTAGAAGCTGTAGCTACAACGCTAAGTCGTACGCACGTTGGTGTGGTTACATTTAAAACACGCGGCTAAAGCTACTAACCTAGCTTAGTATTTGTGTTTCAAGGCGCTGCATACAGTTCCCCTACACTTGTATGTTCACTTCCATACTAACTGAAAAGGGACAGGTGAAAGCTCCGCAGAGGGTCCGTAGCTCGTCTTCTTCTTCTGTTCTCTAAATGTATTTAGTAGTTCCGAGTCAACAACTGCACTTCACAATAAAGGTCGACACGACTTGATCCGATGCTAACTCATGGCACAGTTCCTAAAAAAACCTTTATTTTGATAACAACAGATTAGTTTGACAAGGAAGTACTTTCCAACTTATTCAAACCGAAACGGGCCAACTTGTCGGTACATGTCCAACTCATCATACAGTTTCTATGGCCCAGCTGTGTGGGACATTTACATCCCATTCATGAATGGGTGTTTAAGAGTTCCAGTGGTACTTTCCCCTTCCCCAAACCCCACGATACTGTGTCGTTAGCAACGGATGGAAGGAGTGGAGCTGCAGCTTGTTCGTAAATGTTTACAGAGCTTCCCAAAGTTACCGCTGTGGATCATAGAATATGCCTGGGCTCACAACATGATGGATGTACAAGAAGGTTGGTTTATTCGACCATTTCTGATAAGATGTTTAACATGTTATTAATCCCATTACATTTAAGGTTTGTATGTTGGTCTATGTATTATTAATAGATAATTTGAACTTACGTAAGATTTAGTTGTTGTTTTGTCATTCAGATCAAAGTCAAAGTCAAAGTCAAAGTTGGCTTTATTGTCAATGCTGCAATATGTGCAAGACATACAGAGAATTGAAATTCTGTTTCTCTCTATCCATACAATGAGTTTAAGGAAAAGTAGAAGTAAAAATGAAAAATAAAGATTTTAAATATTTTAAATATTTTAAATATATACAGGTGACATCAGGGAATAGAGATTGTAGCAAAAATGTACAGTATAAACATCAGGGTATAGTGTATTAACATCAGGGTCTAGTGTATTGGCAAAATTTACAGTATGAACAGTTTTGTCTTAAATATGTAAACATGTGAAACATTTATACATAGTGCAATTTGAGTTTGTAAAGTGGCTGGTGCCTTTTGGGTG
>JARJLU010015373.1:0-10363 GCA_030272975.1 Sparidentex hasta
AATAACTTTTTGTCAGAAGGGTCCACAGATGCTGTGTGCCAAGTTTTGTGCAAATCGGTGAAATCGCCTGGGACGAGTTCGAAAAAGTAGGTTTTCGACATTTTGCGACGTAGCGAAAAAAAACGGTAGGCGGAAATGGGCGTGGCCTATTCCACGAGACTCAGCCCAATTCACTGAACGCGGGGATATAAGGATTATGAATGTGCGACAAAGTATATGGGAGTTATTAGCCAAAACGCGCTGTGCTTAATAACAGCGCCACCTAGTGGTGGAACTTCAGGATGACAATAGAATATAAAATTTTTCGCCAGGTGTGACTTATATTCCAAGTTTGGTGAGTTTTTGGGTATGTCCAGGCAGTCAAAAATCCGATCATTTCGTCCGAAGGAAAAAAATAAATAAATAAATAAATAAATAAATAAACAAATAATCACATGAAAAACAATAGGGTCCTCGCAGGGGTTCCCTGCTCGGGCCCTAATAAATAACTAAAAGCAGGGGACCATTGACTACACAATGCAAGGAGCAAAAAACGGAAACATACCATGCAGAGACATAAGGAGACACTAGCCCCATTCACACTGCCATTTGGATGCAGGGATCATGTTCCAATTCGCCACCTCTGTGGAGATGAGGGGTGAAATGTCGCTCTGGCGCACATAGGCCTCCGGAGGTATTATCAGGTATGCATTATTGGCAAACTGAACCACTGTGAATGGACAAGCCGGCTGCATGTATTGAGGGCATGTCAGTCAGAAAGTCTGATAACTGCACATGTCCTTCACTGAACTAAAGACAAAGAAATGTCCCACAAAGCAAGGTTACATGACCAAACAAAAATAACATAATAATTGTAACTGTCTTTGGCAACTTATATGAGGGAAAAAAATACTGCAGTTATATGTTGAGAAATGTCTGTCCTCCTGCCTGTCCTCCGTCTGTCCTACCGACTTACTGACCTACCCAAATTATGCTGTAATCAGAAACAGCATATAAATCTTATTACTTAAATATTGGCTATTATACACTATTATAACAAATTATACTGTAATTACAAACCAAATCGGAGATTCTAATACACTATTAGACATAATGTTACAAGATTTTAGTGTAATTAGAAATCACACACAGTGCCATATAAGATCAAAAATATACTAGACACTATTTTGCCTTCTACCCTCTCCATGTCCCTCCAACTCATTCATTTGATGTTGCTGTTAACCTACGGCTAGTTCCTAAGTTTAATGAGCGGGATCCTGACTTTTTTTTTGTGCTGTTTGAACGGCTAGCTGAGGCACGACATTGGTCTGATGCTGAGCGTACCTTGCTGCTTCAATGTGTCCTCTCTGGAAAAGCCCAAGAAGCTTACTCAGCCTTGAGTGTTGCTGATAGTGTTAAATATGTTTTGGTTAAAACAGCTGTTCTCAGAGCATATGAGTTGGTACCAGAAGCATACTGTCAACGGTTCAGACAATTCAGGAGAGGGAGACAGACTCACACTGAGTTTTCTTGTGATTTAGTCAATCATTTTAACCACTGGTGTGCTGCTTCTCAGGTAGAGACATTGGAGGATCTGCAGGAGCTAATCTTGCTTGAGCAGTTCAAGAATAATTTGTCTGATGGTGTTGTGACGTACATAAATGAACAGAAGGCGACAACGATTTCAGATGCTGCTAAGTTGGCGGCTGAGTTTGTTTTGACCCACAAATGTTTTACTGGTGAGAACTGTGGCCAGGGAAATCATAATTATAGAGGGAATATGGCAGGGGCTCATGCCAGTAAGTGGTTGTCTGACAGGACTGACAGGGTTGCAAGTAAAGTTGGCCAGGGGGTACAGGTGAAGCTGGACCCTAATTACGTCTGCAATTATTGCTCTGGAAAAGGTCACTGGCAGAATGAGTGTCCAGTGTTGAAAAAAAAAAGTGGAAATCGGGTGCATTTGCTCAAAACCATGTGGCGCTGCTGCTACATTGTGTGCTGATGAGTGGAGCCATGCTATTGTTGCTGTACAGACTCACACAAAACCTTCAGAGGGGCCATTGATTGAGCTTCCTGAGATGGAGACATAACTGTCTGATTCTACAGTTGGTGAAGAGACTGACCCTGGTTATGCTGCCTTTGTGTCAGATGGCTATGTTTCACTGATTGGTAGTGATGGGAAAGTACCTGTAAAGATACTGAGGGATTCGGGCACCCTTGACTCATTTATTGTGGACTCTGTTTTGCCTTTCTCTCCTGACTCTGCTGTTGGTTCTAGTGTTGATGTTTGTGGAATGGGTTTGACAGTTTTTTCTGCTCCACAGCATCATTTGACTTTAATTTCAGATCTGTTACAGGGTGACATGGTCATGGGGGTGCATCCTTCATTGCCTATGGGGGGAGTGCAGGTCATCCTGGGAAATGACCTGGTTGGTGATTGGGTGTGGTCAGATCGGCCTGCTCAGAGTGTTGAGCCATCTTCTCAAGTAGTATGTAGGGAGTCTCTCACAGCCACTTCTACAGTTCTTCCCACCTGTGCAGTGACACAAGCTATGAGCTCTGTCAGTAGTAGCTCTGCTGTTGAGAACTCGGATAGGAAGAGAAAACCAGTGTTTCCTGTCTCTGCTTATCAGTTGCCTGTGTCTTGCAGTGACCTCATTCAAGAACAAAAGGATGATCTTACACTTCAAAGGTTGTTTTGCCAGGTACTCCCTGACCATGAAGTGGAGAGTGCAGCCTGTGGTTATTTTCTCCAAGATGGGTCTTTGGTAAGAAAATGGGTTCCTCACAGGGAGTGTTTTGTGGGGGATGAAATAGTGCAAGTTGTTCTGCCAGTTAAGCTAAGACCCACAGTATTAAAGATCGCTCATGATGACATTTTTACTGGCCTTGGTTAAAAAAAGACATCTCTGCCTTTATTAAAACTTGTCACACATACCAACTGACTGGAAAACTAAATCAGGTAATTAAGGCTGCTCCACTGTATCCTATTCCTGCTGCTGAACACCCATTTGAGCATTTGATTGGTGATTGTGTTTGTCCCCTGCCACGCTCCAAATCAGGTAGTAACTTTTTTGCTAACCATGATGTGTCAAGCTACACGTTATCCTGCAGCCTTTCCACTCAGAAACAAAACCACCAGATCTGTTGTGAAGGCTTTGACACAATTCATGTCTACCTTTGGTATTCCAAAGGTTATACAGTCTGATCAAGGGTCTAATTTTACATTGAAGTTGTTTGCAGAAGTGTTGCAGCAGTTAAACATCAGACATTCACAGTCCAGTGCTTATCATGCTCAGAGCCAGGGAGCTTTAGAAAGGTTCCATCAAACCTTAAAGTCCCTCCTTCGTGCATATTGCACTGAGTTGGATCATGATTGGGAAGAAGGGCTTCCATGGCTTATGTCATCAGCTAGGGAGGGGTCTCAGGAGAGTCTGGGTTTTAGCCCAAATGACTTAGTGTTTGGTCACACTGTGCGGGGCTTTATGGCCTCCTTACACAGTGACTGGAAGTCAAAAGAGGCTCCACAAAACTTGATAGATTATGTCAATGGTTTTAGACACCATTTGTATTAGGCCAACGAGCTGGCAAAAGAAAACCTAAAGGCAGCTCAACACAAAATGAAATGTCTCCATGATCGGCGTGCCGTAAGTTGGGAATTTAGTCTGGGTGATCAAGTTCTGGTGCTTTTGCCTCTAGTGGGATCTCCATTCCATGCTAAGTTTTGTGGCCCTTATGCGGTGGCTAAAAAGGTCTGACTTAAATTACTTCATCTCAACCCCTGACCGGAAGAAATCAGTGCAGTTGTGTCATGGTAACCTGCTTAAACCATACTTTGCTCGATCTCCAGTGACAGGACTTGAGTCATCGCCTTCTTGTGTTGCTGTAGCAGTTCCAGTGGGTCAGGTACGTGTACATTCTGATCTGGCAGTAGAAGTAGAGGAAGAACCGTGTACACCAGATAATGGCATGTTGAGAGGTCAACTTAAAAACTCTAAGTCTCTTGCATCTCTGAACGAAATGTTGACTCATTTGTCTGAACCAAGATGATCAGAGTTAGTAAAGCTAGTTACCCCTGCCTCTGTGCAGACACCCCATCTTGTACTCATCTCATTGAGTATGATATTGATGTGAGAGATGCTCAACCAGTCAGACAGCGGTTTTATCGTATGTCACCGGTCAAACATGAACAGTTAGAGGTAGAGGTCAAATACACGGTGGAAAATAACATTGCTGAGCCATGTGCTTCTAGCTGGTCCTCCCCTTGTCTGCTGGTAAAGAAATCCAATAATACATTTAGACCCTGTACAGACCTGCACAAGGTAAATAAGCTGACCAAACCTGACTCTTTTCCACTTCCTCGTATGGAGGATCGTGTGGATCAGGTTGGGTCTGCCAGATTCGTCAGCAAGTTTGACTTGCTTAAAGGTTAAAGGCTGGCAAGTTCCACTGACACCCAGAGCTAGGGAGATTGCCTCCTTCATTACACCCAGTGGGTTGTACTCGTATACCGTAATGCCATTCAGGTTGCATAATGCCCCAGCCACTTTTCAGCGCCTGATGAATGTGGGGTCTGGTGGGTTGTGCTGTGTATTTGGACGACGTTGTTGTTTATAGCGACACTTGGGAGGATCATCTACAGCGAATTCAGGCTTTGTAGGACTGTCTGGCTTGGGCTTCTTTGACTAATAACTTGGCAAAGTTTGAGTTTGCTAAGGCAACAGTAACCTACCTGGGTAAGGTCGTTGGCCATGGGAAAGTGTGTCCAGTAAGGGCTAAGGTGTCGACAGTGGACAAATTTCCTGTTCCTGCCACCAAGAAAGACCTGTCCTGTTTCCTGGGTATGGTGGGGTATTATCGTGGATTTTGTAAGAACTTCTCCACAGTGGTTGCTCCCCTAACTTCCCTTCTTAGTCGAAAAGTGATGTTTGAGTGGTCTCGTACCTGTCAAGAAGCTTTTGAGTCTATTAAGTCTATGTTGTACTTTGCCCCTGTCCTAGCAGCCCTGCAGATGGAAAAGCCTTTCTCATTGTATGTGGATGCTAGCAAGGTGGGAGCGAGGGCTGTCCTCATGCAGACTAATGAACATTGTGTTGACTGTCCAGTGAGTTTCTTTTCCAAAGAATTCAACATACATCAGTTGAACTGTTCCAACATTGAAAAGGAGGCACTGGCACTCATCTAGGAACTGAAACATTTTGAGGTTTATATGGGCAGTGGAGCAAGTGCTTCAGTGGTCTACACAGATCATAATCTTCTAACCTTTCTCCATTCACTTCAAAACCCAAACCAACATCTGATGCGTTGGTGTCTTTTCCTGCAGCTTTTCCATTTGGATGTACGGCATGTAAAGGGAATGGAAAATACTGTTGCAGATGCCATGTCACGGGGAATGTCCTAAGTTGTTTGTTTTTTCTTCCTGTATGGTCTCTTTCAGTTCATTTTGGTGTCATCTCCTCTTAATCTGCTTCCTAGGTACCATGGTTGCTGAGTTGGTGCCCTCGCTGGACAGGGTGTGAGGTGTCCTGCAGGTTGTACAAACATTTGGGTTTCTTTTTGCATAGGGTAAACCAGAGGGTTTAAGTAATTTAGTATGTCTGTTGGCTATTGAGGGCTTAAGTTGTGGTTGTCTAATTGTGGTGATCCTTGTCAGGATCCTCATTTGAAGGGAGGGGGTGTGACGACCTCTCTTCCTCTTGAATTGGTGGTCTGAGATGCTCTGACTGTTTTCTTGCAGAAGTAGATGGAGCTGGGAGTGTCTTCTACCTGTACCTGCCTTTCTGGGCGGAGCTTCCAGAGTATATATAAGGACTGCCTTGAGGGGTATGTCTCTCTCTCCCCTGGGCCTGCAGCAGGGCTCTCAGCATCTTTTCCCTTTGTTCAGGTTGATGCACTTCACAACACACCGTACACCATATCATCACTCATCCATACACTGCTAACACAACTGATACCTTTCCTATTGTACATACCCCACTAGTTACTTAACATTTATGTTGGTTTGAGTTAAATACATTACTTTTTGCTTAAGATTACTGTGTGTGGCCTCCCTTCTTGTTGCCATCCTTGAGCCAGGTGGTAACACACATTACAACAGAACTGTACTATAAAATTAAGTGGTCCTTCTTACTGTTAGACCCTTATTAGACTTAGAGGATAATTTGTGGCACATTACCATGGAAGCATAATTCAAATTAAAATGCTTTTTCATTTTCAGAATATAGCTGCATTTTTTGACTCATAAATGTGTAATAAATCATCCAAGTTGCATTTTCATTTTCCAGACTGCTCATTTTGTAATTTAATTAAGATAAAAAAGAAAAGGATGTTTAAGATTCAATTCTCAAAACATGCCCCAGCAAATAGTTACAAAAATTCAATTTGAAATGTCAAATTTAAAAATTAAAATGCATTAGCAGAAATGCTGTTTGATTTCAAGGTCATAGCTGAATTATTTGACTCATAAATAAAATGAGAAATAAATCATCCAAATTGCATTTTCATTTTCTTCTTCCAGACTGCTCATTTTGTCACACAACTGAAAAGGAACCAAGAGGACATTGTATGGGCATAGAATAGTGCCATAAATCGCGCACAATAAAACATTTGCGCGTACAAATCAAACATCCGTGAGTGCATTTTTTCCCCCCCAGGATTTTCCATGCACTGGTGAGCAATTTTTTATCCTGCATCGCTACCCCCTGGCGCAATATTGTGGCCTGTTAGGAGAAAAACAGCTCGAGCACGCACAGAGCCTGCTGGCAATACTTCCCCCTGCTTGTGTACCAGTGAATTTTTTTAGTGGGCGGTTATTGTCAGTAGGGGGGCGGGCCTGGGGGCATGCCAATCATCAATGTATCCCCAAATACAATTGGTTGAGGGTATTCGCCAATTGGACAGCGGGGTATGGCAACACCTCTAGGACAAACGGGACAAACCACACAGCCCTGAATGCCTGAATGACATGTATTGTGATTTGGTGTCTTGACTTGAATGTTTGCAAAATGCCACACAGAGCAATGAACTTCAGTATGTTTGTCTGAGTGCTGTCTTTTATTTCCGCCATCATTGACATTAGTCTGATAAAATGCTGATCATTTTTTGTAACTTGGACCCTGTTGCAAACAGACATTTTTTATTTTGGTAAAACTGTTTTGTTCATATTCTCGATCTAGGCTACTTCTTTCTCCCTGAAAATTATAAACATAATATTATTATTAGAAAAATGAAATAATAAACCTAATAATAATAATAATAATAATAATGATAATAATAATAATAAAGATAGACGGCCTGTAGCTAATAACAAGTGTCAGCAACTCTCAAAATGAGAGCAGCACATAAGCCTATAGCAAGTACTGCAATATGTATTAAAGTATCTGTATTGTCTGTCAACCAAAGTAAATGATTATTATTTAATTTTTTCTTATATTTTTAATATTACGTTTATAATTTTCAGGGAGAAAGAAGTAGCCTAGATCGAGAATATGAACAAAACAGTTTTACCAAAATAAAAAATGTCTGTTTGCAACAGGGTCCAAGTTACAAAAAAATGATCAGGGCATTCAGGGCTGTGTGGTTCGTCCGGTTTGTCCTAGTGGTGTTGCAGTACCCTGCTGTCCGATTGGCGAATACGCTCAACCAATTATATTTGGGGATACAGTGGTGAGTGGCATGCCCCCAGGCCCACCCCCTTACTGACAATAACCGCCCACTAAAAACATTTATTCACTGTGAGACTGCAGTTTGCCCCACAGTCACTACCAGCAGTTCTTCAGAGCAGTTTCATTACAATCACCATACATTTTAGAGCATTTACACTCTGGAAAAAAGGGTGCGGCTGATTTGACCAAGCAAACTCGAACCATGGCTGGCTTGACCACAGTACAGAACTGGACCTGGTGGTGATTTCCCAGCTATTTCTAAAAACATGTACCACAGTCTATGCTACTAACATAGCCTTCACACTTTCTTCTTGTCTCTCTTACTCTTATGTTAGATTCTGTTACTCCAGAATCAAGTATGCACACTGCCCCCTAACGTATTAGCTGCATAACATGGTCAGTCAGATTGGGGGCTGAAGAAGAAGAGAGGCTACTCCCTCTCCTGAGCCGCTTGGGATTGCGAATTCAAATTGAATTTTGGACTCTTTTTTGCGGGGGGCGGGCATGAAAACTAAAAAGCAATGTCCTCTTGGTTCCTTTTCAGTTGTGTGACAAAATGATCAGTCTGAAAGAAGAAAATTAAAATGAAATTTGGATGATTTATTACTCATTTTATTTATGAGTCAAATAATGCCGCTATGACCTTGAAATGAAACAGCATTTCTGCTAATGCATTTTAATTTTCAAATTTGACATTTCAAATTGAATTTTTGTAACTATTTGCTGGGGCATCTTTTGAAAATTGAATCTTAAACATCCTTTCTTTCTTTTCATTTTAATTAAATTACAAAATGAGCAGTCTTGAAGAACAAAATGAATATTCAGTTTGGATGTTTTATTAATAATTTATGAGTCAAAAAATGCAGCTATATTCTGAAAATGAAAAAGCATTTCTGTTAATCCATTTTAATTTGAATTAGAATCAGAATCAGAATCAGAAATCCTTTAATGTCTCGCAGATGGGGAAATTTGTTTGTCACAGCAGCGACATAATATTACAAAAACAGAAACATATTACAATAACAGGAACAATAGCAAAAATAAGCAATAAAATTAAAAGGGGAAGAAATAGACATATATACATATTTACATGATGTAGTGAAATTAACAGCAGTTTTTGTTTTGTTTCTTTTTTTTTTGTTTTAAACGTAGATTTTAAATACAGATAAATAATATGGAATAAATATGGGTGTTTGGGAAATTGACCAGATCGTGCAAAAACAGAAGTGACCTTGTGCAGACATACTGCACAGTGCAGGGCACAGGGTGAGGTCTATAGGCTATTGGGAGCAGTGCTGGTTGTAAAGTCTGACAGCAGCAGGAAGGAAGGACCTGCGATACCTCTCCTTCACACCATTAGGGTGTATCAGTTTGTTGCTGAAGGAGCTACCTAGTGCTGTGAGAGTGTCCTGCAAGGGGTGGGACTCCTACACCAGCAGCGATGACAGCTTGTCCATCATCCTGCTCTCTCCCACCACCTGGACTGAGTCAAGAGGGCATCCCAGGGTGGAGCTGACCTTCTTGATAAGTTTATTAAGTCTCGTCCTGTCTGCTGCCGAGATGCTGCTGCACCAGCAGACTACTCCATAGAAAATGGCTGATGCCACCACAAAGTCATAGAAAGAGGTCAGGAGTTCCCCCTGCAACCCAAAGGACCTGAGCTTCCTCAGCAGATAGTGTCTGCTCTGACCTTTCTTGTATGTCGCTGTAGTGTGGTCAGTCCAGTCCAGTTTATTGTTCAAGTGAACTCCCAGATACTTGTAAGATGTCACCATCTCAATGTTTGTTCCCAGGATGTTCTCCTGTGTGCAGGGTTGTTTGTGCCTGCAGAAATCCACCACCAGCTCTTTGGTCTTCCAGGCATTGAGCTGGAGGTGGTTCCACTGGCACCAGTCCACAAAGTCCTGAATAAGTTCTCTGTAGGCTCTGTCATCCTCGTCCCCGATGAGGCCGATGATAGCAGAGTCGTCAGAGAACTTCTGTAGATAGCAGTGAGGGGATTGGTGGTAGAAGTCTGCAGTGCACAGGGTGAACAGGAAAGGGGCCAGGACGGTTCCCTGTGGGGCCCCTGTACTGCAGGTTATCATGTCCGACACGTAGTCCCGAGTCCTCACATACTGTGGCTGGTCAGTGAGGTAATCCAGGATCCAGGATGTGAGGTGTTGGTTCACCCCTGCCAGCTCCAGCTTGTCCCCCAGGAGTGCAGGCTGTATAGTGTAGAAAGCACTGGAAAAATCAAAGAACATGATCCTTACAGTCCTTCCAGGCTTCTCAAGGTGAGACAGTGATCTGTCCAGGAGGAAGATGGTGGCGTCGTCCACGCCGATGCCGGGTTGGTATGCAAACTGGAGAGGGTCCATAAAATTACCCACCAAAGGGTGGAGATGGACGAGGACCAGCCACTCCAGGGTCTTCATCAGGTGTGAAGTGAGAGCAACTGGTCTGTAGCTGTTGAAGTCTTTAGAGTGAGGGATCTTTGGTACAGGTACCATGCAATGTGGAGGTTTTCCACAGCAGTGGCACTTTTCCCAGCTTCAAGCTCCAGTTGAATATATATTCCACAATCCTGCACAGCTGGTCTGCACAGGACTTGACAAGCCTGGAGCTGATCCCGTCTGGACCCGTAGCCTTCTTCACCTTTATCTTCCCTAACTCATTTCTCACCTGGAGAGACGAGAGGGACAGAGTGGAGCAGGGGGGATGAGTGTCATATGTGGGGG
>JARJLU010015374.1:0-11023 GCA_030272975.1 Sparidentex hasta
ATGGATGGATGGGTGGATGGATGGATGGGTGGATGTATGGGTGGATGGATGATGGATGTATGGATGGATGGGTGGATGGATGGGTGGATGGATGGATGGATGTATGGGTGGATGGATGATGGATGGGTGGATGGATGATGGATGGATGGATGGATGATGGATGGGTGGATGGATGGATGGGTGGATGGATGGGTGGATGGATGATGGATGGGTGGATTGATGGATTGGTGGATGGATGATGGATGGATGGATGGATGGATGGGTGGATGGATGTTTGGTTGTGTCAGTGGTTGGATGGTTGGATCTAAACATTTAAGGTATTGTTAACATGACGGAGGCATCAGGATGTAATGATGTAGTTTCTTTGATGAGTGAAAAAACCAGGACACAACATGTGAAATAATGAAACACAGCAGGTGGAAGTGACATCGTAACATGGAGGAGATGTGTGGATAGAGGGAAGTGACGTCTCTGAACACTCGCGGGTCAGGGGAACTTATTTCTGACGCACCGTCACTGTGGAGGTTAACGCTGTCTCCTGATTGGTCACAGGACACTCAGGCCAAACAGAACGCAGGTTACAGCCTCCATCAGCTGCAGGGCAACAAGGCTCACGGCACCGAGCGCTCCGGAGTCCTCTACAAGAAGAGCGAGGGGTGAGTGAACTCAGTGCCCCATGATGCAACAGGAGCATCACTTCCTGTACAGCGCCGTTCACACTGCTGCTGTGTTGTTAAGTGAGATTCCTGCCTCGGATCTGTTTGATTATAGTTTTTCTTTAGTGTTGTGTGTGATCAGTAGTGATTGATTGATTTGTATAGTTTAACAGGATCAATAATGTGTTATCAATAACTCGTGTCTCGTCCTCAGACTGAGGAAAGTGTGGCAGAAGAGGAAGTGCTCAGTGAGGAACGGATTCCTGACCATCTGCCACGGCACGGTAAGACCACGCCCTCTCCTCCTATTGGTCCACCTGCATGAGAAGCTCCACCCCCTGCCTGCATGTCCATCAGCCAATTAAAATCATCCTCTGGGTTTTACTTTTCATTTCAACTGGGGAAACAAAATCTCTTTTTTAAAATTTTTTTTTTAATTTAGTTTCTTATTATTTTCCTTCTTTCTTTTATTTTGAAGTTTTTACATGAAGAGTCAAACGGCCAATCAGGACAGAGCATGCAGAAGAGGAAGAGAAAGAGGAGGAGAAGGAAGAGCATAAGGAAAAGGATGAAAGAGAGAAGGGTGGGAACAGGAGGGGGAGGCGTCTGTTGTTTATGTGGTCCGGTCATCAGAACTGAGACCCTGTTCAGACCCGGTCTCTGGTCCGATCAGAGTTCCACAGTACAGGAAGCAGCCGACAGCCAATCACTCAGATCACAGTCACGTTCACTGATAACAGATATAGTAAACAGTAACCAGCTTCTTCTTCCACCAAACTCCATCAAAAAATGTCTCAATTTAGTGAGTTGTTGAGTTCTTGTAAATTCAGCAAGAGTTCACCACAGTTCTGAGAGTTGTTTCATGAGGAGAAACTTTGACAAACTTTGTCAAACGGTTGCAGCAAATTCTGAATCATTGTCTCCTTCTTGTAGATTCAGCATTAAATCAGAACATGAAGCTGTTTGTCAGTTTGTAGCAGCCGGTCTAAAGTGTGTTTGTCACTCAGGCAGGTGTGAGTCAGGTGTGAACAGGGTCTGATGAGATAATATGTAACTCTTGGTGGCATCAGAGGAGTCAGACCGCGGACACATCAGAGCATCTCGTTGTTCATGGAATGTTGAACACTCGCCCTTCTGCCCTGCGTCTTGTCTCTCAGGCTAACAGACCTCCAGCCAAGCTCAACCTGCTCACCTGCCAGGTGAAGAGGAATCCAGACGAGAAGAAGAGCTTCGACCTGTTCTCACGTACGCTGCCGACGCTCACCTGTCACAGTAACACGTATCACCGTGTCGTCCTCTCCTCTGTTGTCTCACTTCCTGTCCGTTTCCTCCCTCAGACGACCGCACGTATCACTTCCAAGCCGAAGACGAGGCCGAGTGTCAGATGTAAGTCGCAGAAGCTTTGACCCCGCTGACCTTTGACCTCTGTGTGACTGTGTGACCTGATGTCTTCTGTGTGTCCAGCTGGATGTCGGTGCTGCAGAACAGTAAAGAGGAGGCGCTGAACAAAGCGTTCAAAGGCGACCAGGACGAAGGAGAGAACAACATCGTGCAGGAGCTGACCAAGGCCATCGTGGGAGAGGTGAAGAGGATGAGCGGCAACGACGGCTGCTGCGACTGTGGAGCCGCCGGTCAGTAACCAAGACTACTGCAGTACTACTGCAGTACTACTACAATAGTACTGTCAGATGTAGAGGAAGCAGCCGTGTGTGTCAGTGTGTCAGAGTAACATTGTGTAACATTCCTGAGCCGTCAGCCAGTCAGACGAGTTTCTGCAGAAGAAGAAGCTGCTGCAGGAAGTGACGAGTTTGAGACGATCTGACGTGTTTCAGGTCGTCTGGACTACAAACATGGAGTCAGAAGTCACTCTGATGAAGTGCTTAGTTACATCCCATCATCCGATAATGATCCGATTATATTCACATTATATGACACAGTCATACTGTATACTGAGGACAGAATCAGTCGGTCCAAACAGTCGTATCAGAACATTTAACCCACCTCCGTCTCGTCCCATCAGCTCCCACCTGGCTCTCCACTAACCTTGGGGTCCTGATCTGTATCGAGTGCTCAGGGATCCACAGGGAGATGGGGGTCCACTACTCCAGGATCCAGAGTCTGGACCTGGATGTTCTGGGAACTTCGGAGCTGCTGGTGAGTCCACTTCACTGTCTGCTGAGGAGTGACGGAAATCTGAGCGTCCACACAGAAAATGAATGAAGGTATTATTGGTGCAAAAGGTTTGAGCACCTGTAACAGTGGAATTTGTAGTTGTGTACAGTGATTGTGTTTGTGTATCAGTAAATGTGTGGTCACATACTCTATGAGTTGTGTTTTTTAATTTTTTTCCTCTCCACAAATACAACACAACACTTACACATTCACAAATTCTTAGTCACAGGTGCACAAATCCTATTTTACAAGTCCCAGATTAAAAAACTGACACGCTCACATTTTTGCTCCACTTTTTGTAATTTATTTGGTGCAAAACATATTTGTGCACCTGTAACAGACAATCTGAAGTTATGGACAAAATTTGAATATGTGCAAATCTGAATGTGAACTTGTGCAATAAATGTTCAGTGTATGTAAAATAATTTAGTACACAACTCACAGAGTATGTGAGCACACATTTACTGATACACAAACACAATCACTGTACACAACTACAAATTCCTGTTACAGGATCTCAAACCTTTTGCACCAATAAAACCTTCATAAGAATTCTGCTGTCATCAGTGAAGTTCTGGTGTTTGCCCACTGAAATATTTGGATGATGGAGTAAAAGTATAAAGTAGAAGAACCTCAGACTTGTACATTTTGCAGGTATAATGTTTTAGATGTTGTTACTTTCATCACATTGTGTAAAATATTTGAACTCATTAAATGTCATTTAGTTTTAACATTACAGCTGATGTTGTGTTTAAGTTGGCGAAGAACGTGGGAAATGCCAGCTTCAACGAGATCATGGAGGCAGACCTGTCGGCACAGGACGTCACTAAGCCGGATCCGACCAGCGACATGTGAGTGACGTGGACTCTGAAACGGTCTGAACTGTGACGGCAGGTGGAACTCTGACCGTGTCTGTTGTCCTGCAGGCAGATGAGGAAGGATTACATCACAGCCAAGTACACAGAGAAGCGCTTCGCTCGGCGGCTTTGTTCCGACGCCACGTCCAGACTGCAGGGTCTGTACGAGGCCGTCAGGAACAGAGACATCCTGTCCCTGATCCAGGTCTACGCTGAGGGGGTGGACCTGATGGAGGCCAGCTCACAGCCCAACGAACACGTAAGACTACAACGAGGGACCATCTTCACGTTGTGGGAGTCTAAGATAATAAAGTTAGGCAGAGTTACAGAAATAAGCCCCGCCCACATCTGCCTCTGCCTGTGAGAGAAGAACAGATGTCTCAGTAGGTTTAAAGATGGCGGCAGCAGTGAGGTCGTCGGGCGCTGTGTGTGTGTGATGGTGTTTGAAGGTGTGTGTGTGTTTCTGTCAGGAACCAGGAGAGACGGTGCTCCACCTGGCGGTCCGCATGGGCGACAGAAACTCCCTCCACATCGTGGACTTCCTGGCCCAGAACAGGTCTGAAGGGCAGAGACATTATTGTGTTGAAGTGAAGCGACTGCTGGACGAGCTGAGCGACACGAATGTGACAGAATCTGAATCTTTTACCAACAAAATGACAGAAAAAAGCTTTAAGGAACAAAAGTTAAAGCAAATTTAGGCTGGGTAGGCTAAGCTAAACGATGCTAGGCTAAGCTAAGTCCAGACAGTCAATCAACATTAATACATTATATTAAATTCATATAAATATATATGAATGAATAAATAAAGATGAAGATTTGTGATTGTGTGTGTGTGTGTGTGTGTGTGTGTGTTGCAGTGGTAACCTGGACAAGCAGACGGCCAGAGGAAGCACAGCACTGCATTACTGCTGTCTGACGGACAACAGCGAGTGTCTCAAGCTGCTGCTGAGAGGAAAAGCTTCAGTGTCCATCAGTGAGAACACAAACACAATAAACTCTCGTGTCACGTTGAACATCACGTGAGAATGAAGCCGAGTTAGCAGCCTCAGCTCACAGTAAGCTGAAGGCTCCAAACAGACGTCATGCTAACATGATACGATTCTGAATATCAGCAAATTAAAGGTGCAATATGTCATTTTGTAACACTTGAATTAACACCAGTAATCAGCAGAATGTGAAGAAACATCAGTGGTGACATTGTATCAGTCGTCTTTGTTCTGCTTGCAGAGATTTAAAGTTAGCATGCTATCTTCAACATGCTACCACTTCAGATTCAAACCAAAACATTACATTAGTACTTTTGTTTCTTCACGTTTCCTTGATGATTGTAGTTTATTGTTTGAAACTGTCACCTGTTGCACCTTCAGCAGATGAACAGTTCAGTTCCTGGTGTGACGACACAGCGACACAAACCTGAACTCTCGTTTGTCTCCACAGCAAACGAAGCCGGAGAGACGCCGCTGGACATCGCCAAACGCCTCCGACACACTCAGTGTGAAGAGCTGGTGAGACGTTACACAGCACTGAATAAATGACAGAAACACTAGGTCCAGACACACAGACTTACATAAACCAACATTAATATATTGTGGTAAATTCACATAAATGTGAATTTGTAGTTTTATTCTGAAATCCCAGAATTCATTCACTTATTGAGGTTTTTGTGACTAAATCATAATTTAAAGGTTTAAAACTGTTTTCATGCCTTTGATTTTTAATTTATACATTTATTTTATTCCTGTGTGTTTGTCCCTGATTATTTTCCTGTTTATGTTGTTTATATATTTGCTTTTTTTCAGCTGACTCAGGCTCAGACGGGGAAGTTTAACGTCCACGTTCATGTTGAGTACGAGTGGCGTCTGCAGAACGAGGACCTGGATGAAAGCGAGGACGAGATGGAGGACAAGGTCAGCTGGTGTTGTGTGAAACAGCTGACAGACGTTGGGAGGTGATGATTCGTTGACACGTGTCTCATTTCCCGCAGCCCATCCCTAACCGCCGCGAGGAGCGTCCGGTCAGCTGCTTCGTGCCGGGCAGCGGCCCAATACAGCCCAACCTGGCGGCGTTGGCCCGGGACGCCGCGGGCCTGGTGCGGGACAGACAGCGGCCTCAGGTGCCCAGTATGATGATCAGCAACGAGACCTACGGCACCATGCTGGACCTCAACCTGCCGCCACCGGGACCAACGCCACCGCTGCCGCCCAGAGCACCTCACAGAGGTCAGAGGCTGCCATGTTAGCTCAACTCTGACTCAGCTCGTGTGTTCTCACCTGCAGTCTGTCAGTCGCCCAGCCGTCAGTCTGACCGACTGAAATGATTATTATTCGATCTAAAGTGTATCTTTCGTTTGTGGGTTTTGGGGGCGGGGCTTTTATTTGAGGCTGCATCCTGCTTTACTGTCTATCTTCCACTCAAATCAAAAAGTGAGGATGAGAACATGTTTGTTTGTGACCCTGCGGCATCAGGACCCGGTAAACCTGGTGGCATAGAGACAGCGGGAAGACAGCGATCGTCCTCGGACCCTCACAACCCTCCGACCCCTGAGAGGAACTCCTCCGTGTACGGTGAGCGTCACTTCCTGTCACTTCCTGTCACTTCCTGTCAGCTTCATCCTGATTAAAACAACAGAAAAGTGTCACACAGAAAACATTGACACGTTAAAGAGCCACCAGCTCCTGAAGAGGCTCAAACCTCTGACAGGAAAACTGACAGGAAAGACAATAAAATTACAGAAAAACAATATTGATCACAGAGAGAGGCTAAGCTAAGCTAAACTACATCAAACTTAAGTCTTGTTTCACTCAGTTCACCCACAGTAAGATAAGGTCAAGCTAAGCTAAATTAAAGTAAACCACTCTTGACCCGAATTAATGACACAACATTGAAGCTCTGTATATTTCCAGTAACTACAGGTGATTATTACAGCTTCAGTCATTATAATGTAGTTTTACATCAGAGTTCTGTATTTTCACAGTAAAATCTGGTTTCTGTAGAAACAATACATTTCTATGATTTGCATCTTTATTAGTTACTGAAAAATTACAGTAAATATTTTCAGAGAGTCTGAAAGTTTCAGCAGGAAAATGATCTGATTTAACTTTTATATTCTGATTTTGTGAGAAACATTTTATTTCCTGAAGTCAGATTTGAGTTTTGAATCACACGTTTGTGGTTTGTGGTTCCTGTGTCGTTCTCTCCCAGTGCTCCCAGCAGCTCCTCCTCCTCCAGTCAACAAGAGGTCCAGCATGTTGGATACCAAGCCCGTATCAGCCCGGAACACCCCCCTCCCTCCTCTCCCTCCCCCGCCAGCAGCTGGACTGCCCCCAGTCGCCCCAGTGCCTCCAGTCCCACCAGCGCCCAGCATCCCACCACCGCCCCACTTCAAAGCTCCGTCCCTCCCTCCACCAGTCCCCAGTCACCAGACCAGCAGACCACCAGGACCTCCGCCAGGACCCAAGTCCCCCAAATCTCCATCCGGGTTTGTACTGGACTGAACCTGGCTGTCTGTACCGGTCTTTACTGGTTGTATATTAAACTGTTGTGCTGGAGGTTTTGACTTCATGTTGTCTGATTTCAGATCAGTGAAACGTCCTCCACAGAGACCTCCAGTCAGGACTGCATCTGTGGACAAACGAGGTGCACACACACACACACACACACACACACACACACACACACACACAGTCACTAAGCAATGAAATTCTAAGTTAAAAGTTTGGCGTGGGATGAATTTTCACTCGACTTTCCTGATTGGACGCTGCCGGGTCAGAACATCTGACGATCACGTTGTTTGTTTTCTCTGCAGGGTCGAATCCCAAATCTCCACACGGTCCTTCTCCTCCAGTGCCCAAACCCAGAAGCGCCCACTCCGTAAGTCCTCCAACACACAGAGGTCAGAGGTCAACGACAGAACAGCTGCATGAATATGAATCAAAATCTGTGTGTGTGTGTGTGTGTGTGTGTGTGTGTGTGTGTAGAAGCAGAAGCCTAAGCGGGTGAAGGCGATCTACAACTGTTTAGCTGATAATCCAGACGAGCTGACGTTCAGCGAGGGGGAGGTGATCGTGGTGGAGGGGGAGGAGGACAGCGAGTGGTGGGTGAGTGACGGCAGCTCGTCTCACACAGGAAATACATCATCGTTTCCCTTCTTCTTCTTCTGTCCTCCAGTTTGTGGAATAAAGTTGGATCGACTCGAGTGGCTGTTAGAGGAAGTGCAGTCTTTGATAGGCGGCGGTTGTCGCTCAGTTTGGACTCAGCTGTTCTCTTCTTGCTTTTCAGGTCGGACACGTTGAAGGCGAGCCGAGCCGACGAGGAGTGTTTCCTGTCACCTTCGTCCACTTCTTCACAGACTGACGGCGGGTTTAACCTTTGTACCGTCCACTTCCTGTTCAGAGACATCAAGATCAAATGATACGGCCGAGTCTCTTATTTGACATTCCCTCGCTCCTCGTCTTCCTCCAACATCTTGCAGGTCGTCCCAAAGCTTAAATTTTTGCTCTGAGGAGCCGCGATCGAGGAAACACAAGAGCAGCCTTCACAGAAGACGTCTTAAAGCTCCACCATGTTTCCTCGCTCCTCGCCTGGTGTCCTCGCTGAGCTGAGTCTAGCTGTGAGAAGCGGACTCAGTTAAGAGGAGCGTGGAAGTGATGTAAGAGACGTGGGATGTATCCAAAGACCCAAAGTGATCTCGGCTGCACGTCGTTCCTCCTGACAGCTTCTCTCAGACTCGACTCGTGTCTTCAGTCCGAGTCCAGTTCAAACTCACAGAACTTTATTTTTAAATGCTTTTAAAGAGAATTTGTTTGAGTCTTAAATTTGAATATTTCGCTGAAGGGAAACACGAACATCATGTGAAACATCTAAAGAAATCTTTACAAACAGTTCTTCCAGTTTTGTGTTTGTCTTGGTTCTGGTTCTGTTCAGTCACATGTTGCTGTTACATTCTGAGCTGTCCACATACTTTTGGTCATATTTGGTCATATTGTGTGTATGATATTGTGAGACAGTCAGGAATCAAACCTGTGACACTCTGACTCTGATCTGTGTTTCTGAATGATTTCATGTTGATTATTTTAAGGTTTTGGCTGAAGGGAAGGGTTAAATATGAACACCATGTTGATTAGATGTACTTTTTCTTTCTTAGTGTCAATTAAAAACACCTGAAATGATTCTTTCTAACGAACGTCTGCTTCTCCACTCTGACTCTTTATTTTTACACCACTTATCTTCACGTTTCTGTTGTCTGACCTGCTTCTCTATTTATTTTCTCCATCCTTTTCATCCTCCAGAGACCAAAGCGACATCTCCAAATGTCACAGTCTCAAAGTCAAAGAGATTTATTTAGGAAAACTTAATTAATTAAAAAATGTATTTCTGTCATACTTGTAGCAGCTTTATTTCTGTCAGTACAACTTAACTATCATTGAGTTACGAGTTGCTTCACGTGTTTCAATCAAGAGTTAAAAATTTTACTGTTAAATAAAATCACACAAAATTACGAAAAACAAGATGTCTGCCGGGAAACCTACATGAGCACAATACATCTCTGGTAACCGGATATGTGAACTTCTGACGGTGGAACCAATGTTGCAGCCATTTGTTTTACACGGACAGATTTCCGCACGGGCCGGAAGTGACGTAGTAGCCAAAATTGTGGCTACGCGCGGAGCAGCTACACTTGTTATGAATTAAGTCGTGTTCGGAGTTCTGAGAGGTTTGTAACGTTAAACATGGCGGCGAAACGGAAGAGTGACGCCGGTGTTCCCGCCGAGGAGAGCGACCAGCTGCTCATCCGCCCGCTGTGAGTCCCTCTGCCCGCCGCTCTCACACCAGAGTCCGGCCAGAAAACAGCCATCTTTGTGTCTGTGGGTCTTCTGTAGCCCAACAAAGACAAAACCCTCGTTAACATCCGTCTTTTTAGAGTATTAATGAGTCGTTGCTGAATTCTGCGTAGATAACACATAACAAAAAGTCATAAATGAGTCAGCAGAGGATGAACTCAACACAGTCAGCCAGGACTAATGATCCAAACCAGCTGAAACCGCCTCACACTTCAGAGGACGGTGTTGTGAAGAACATTTCTGATGTTTGATTAATATCTCAGGCAATAACCTGGATTCACCCTTCAGTTGATTCTGTTCTGATGAGATAAAAACATCTGCATGTTGATGAAACAAGAAACTGATGTTGTCTGTGTGTGTTGTTGTCCAGAGGAGCAGGACAGGAAGTGGGACGGTCCTGCATCATCCTGGAGTTCAAGGGACGAAAGATTATGGTACGTTTGTTCACATCACCTGTACCGTCTCAACCTGCCCGTCTGCAGCCTCACCTCACTGTGTGTGTGTGTGTGTGTGTGTGTGTGTGTGTGTCAGTTGGACTGCGGGATCCATCCGGGCCTGGAGGGAATGGACGCTCTGCCGTACATCGATCTGATTGATCCGGCTGAAATCGACCTGCTGCTCATCAGCCAGTGAGTTCAGATCATATTAGAACTTCATATAGAATCATATTAACCATCACAGGAGCATGAGAACCAACCCTCTGGATCCTCCTCCCACCCAGAACCAACCCTCTGGATCCTCCTCCCACCCAGAACAAATTGTATCTGTTTAGTTATTGATTAAAAGAGTTGTTGGACACATGAAGAGTTCGGACAACACGGTGCAGGAGTTAGTTGCGACAGTTTTAGGTTCAGGTGTGAAACTCTTCCTGAGACGAGGTGAAGGTCGTGTTGATGTGGTGCTGACCCGTCTCCTCTCCACTCAGCTTCCACCTGGATCACTGTGGAGCTCTGCCCTGGTTCCTGCAGAAGACCAGCTTCAAAGGACGCACCTTCATGACTCACGCCACCAAGGCCATCTACCGCTGGCTGCTGTCCGACTACGTCAAAGTCAGGTAGGACCGGGTCAGAGTCGGGTAGGACCGGGTCAGAGTCGGGTAGGACCGGGTCAGAGTCGGGTAGGACCGGGTCAGAGTCGGGTAGGACCGGGTCAGAGTCGGGTAGGACTGTGATAAGTGTGATCAATAGATCAATAAGTTTATTAATCTGTGAGGGGAAATTAGGTCTTTATATTCAGGTGTGTGTTCAGTGTGGTGATGCAGGTGTGTAGTGTGTGTGTAGTGTGTGTGTTCAGTGTGGTGATGCAGGTGTGTAGTGTGTGTGTAGTGTGTGTGTTCAGTGTGGTGATGCAGGTGTGTAGTGTGTGTGTAGTGTGGCAGTGTGGTGATGCAGGTGTGTAGTGTGTGTGTGTTCAGTGTGGTGATGCAGGTGTGTAGTGTGTGTGTAGTGTGTGTGTTCAGTGTGGTGATGCAGGTGTGTAGTGTGTGTGTTCAGTGTGG
>JARJLU010015375.1:0-14248 GCA_030272975.1 Sparidentex hasta
TGTACACAGTTGCGATCGGGCTGTCGCAAACGAGTGAAGCGAGAAAATGGCGGATCCTCCTTCAGGTAGCCGGAGTAATATGGGAGGAGATATCCAGCGTGAGGGCGGGAGCATTCAAATCAACCCGCACAGTTACGTAAGTTCCCGGGTGAAATCCAAATGGCTCGCATAGAGACACATTTCCTGACTCCGCCTGTTTACAAAACATTGACGTAGAGGTCATAAATCACTCTTAAGGGGTCGGGAGGCACTCCGGATATGCAATTATGCATAGTAAAGCAAGGAAAAAGTGGGTTTTGCATAATATGTCCCCTTTAAACTCACTTCAAATGCCACTGCATAGTGGACCGAAGCAGAGCTAACTAGTCAATTTCAAGCTGACTTCACCATACTCGTAGGCAACTGTAAATACAATCAAAAGGTGGTGACGGGTGCAGTTGCTGGGTCCTGTATGGTTGGGACTGATCCTTTTATGAAGGTCAGTGTCGAGGCAAAGCCAGCTTAGTACTGACCCTCAGTACTGAAGCAGTCCGATGTGAAGTGGTTAGCACACACATACAAACTAACAGAAAGCGTAGCCGGCACGTTGTTGTTAACCCTTAGGAATCCAAGGTATAATTGGCCGTTTTGACTATTTTTGATTTTACCATTATATTCCACCTTAAAAACTATTTACCTTGCCTTGTTTGGTGTCATTATTTTCAGCACAACCTCATGTGTGAATCTAGTTATTAATTTCATTTTGACATACTGTATTAACATAAGGAACCTAAAATCACAAATAATCATAAAATCCGAGTAGGAAAAAGTTAGATTTTGATTGTGAAAACCACAAATATGTTTAATGAACCAATTTTATTACTTAGAATGCAAATACAAATTGTTGTTTGCTAAAATTGTGCATAAGTTTTTAAAATTTACAAAGTTATATGCAACTATTTATGTGCAGGCAATGCCTCAAGCTCAGGGCTTCTCAGTTACACACTAATTATACACTTCAACACGCTATAGGTCACAAATCTCTCAACTCTCACAACTCAACATCTCTATTGCTGTCTCTATCTGCTGCCTGTGTCTCTGTCACCGTCTCTCCCACAGCTTCCCCCATTCCTCAGCAACCAAATCACGTGATTTATCATATAATTTTGTGATTGGTTGGTGTGATGGCTTTTTCCACCAACAGGAACGTGTTTATTTTGCTTGCAAACACTTCCTGCTTGCGGACACTTTCGCGAGAGCAGCCCGTTTTTATCGCTTCCTCCCGCACCAAACGTGCAGCAAACATGACGGCAATGTTAGATGATCATAACTCTGGTTTTACTTACCCTATCAACACAAATTAAAAAGTTGTATATAGTTTGAATGCTGCGCCAATATATAAAGTCACAGAGACTCCGTCTCGGTGCTACGTCATCTTAAATCAGTCACGTGATTTGATCATACCGGCGTGATGGTCGACTCTTAAGGGTTTAAAATGAATTGCAACCACTGTCTCTTCTGTAGCTGGGACAGAATATAAATACTGATGTTGATTTATTACACGGCTCTTCTTAATGCTGTAGAATGCTCCATTCACTTGAATGGGCCTTCCCAACGCTGGGTGGCGAATTATTTTCGGAAAATTGACCATTGCTAAGCATATTTGACCGCAGTCAAGGAAAGTGGCATTTTTGCCTCTGATTCACGTATTGTGTAGCACTCAGTGCTCTAAAATCTTTGCTCCGCAAATCTGGTCACTTATCACCCCAGCATATTCGGTTGCTAAGTGACATCAGCTTATCTGTAGCCTACTTCATACTGGGAAAAAAACGTAGTCCTAGAACACTAGTATAGGTGAGTTTCACATTAACTTTAATAGTTTTGGAAAATACGGTGATTTCGACTCTTGGCAAAAGGCTGAGTTCCTGTCACTGGTCAATAAAAGAAAAAAGAGGAAAGCAGTGAAGCGGGAGAAGCAAAACAGCACAAAGTTTTGGATGACAGAGACGTTGATGAAATAGAAGAGGTTGGAGTTTTAAAAGACTGGTTAGAGGACTTGAATTTCAGCAGACGATTGTTCAGCTGTGTCCTAAAAGATGTTCTGTTCAACGTCTTTGTCGCTGGTTTGGCGAACTATATTTCTCTGCTGAAAAACACTATGAATTGTAACAAACAAATTGTTAAAAGACACACTGGGATGTATTGGTAATGTTCTGCCACTACAGTAGGGGGCGATGTACTACATTGAATGGTATGAGTATGCTTCAGTCAATGATCAAACCACCGTGGAAGTACACCTGAAAGTTGTTGGTCGTCTCTCATACTGTTGGCATACTGATACTACAATAAGTGATTATATTATTGTCAGTTTGACTAGAGAAGTCATCATAAAATAGCGATGAGTCAAAAAAAACCACCAATGCCATCTGATAAGGACGAGGTTGCGGGAACCGACGCGGATAACATGCCGATGCCGACAGTGGAGAGACCACGAGAATGGCAGCACTCATTGGTCATATTGATGCCTTTGACGAGTCCACGGAACAATGGTTGAGGTATGTCGAGAGGTTTGAAGATTTTGCCAAAGCCAATGATGTCCCAGCAGCAAAGGTAGTTGCCGTATTTGAGCATAATAGGGGCTACGTCATATGGAGTGCTGCGTAGTTTTCTGGCTCCAGATAAACCAGGAAGTAAACCATACGTGGTCCTCATAAAAATTCTGACTGATCACTTCTCTCCAAAGCCATTTTAATTGCGGAGAGATTTCATTTCCACAAAGGCAATCAGGAAGAGGGAGAGAGTGTGGGCCGTTTTAAAGAAGCTATCCGAACACTGTGATTTTGCATGATGCTTTGCGCGATATAATTGTTTGTGGCCTAAGCAATGAAAATATCCAGAGAAGACTATTAACAGAAGAAGCATTAACCTTTCAGAGTGCTGTGACCAAAAGTACACCAAAGAAAAACGCAAAACAAAAATGAAACCAAGGAAGCAGTTTGAAAAAGCAAAAAGAGGAAAGATTCATGAAGCTGGAGCCAAAGCTCCTGACAATGAAGGGAGCCCACATCAGATTCATACTCTGAATTGACGCTGCATATGGTGTCAGCAGTGGTTGAGGACACAGAGCTAGTGAGGGCAATTAAAAAGGAAAATGCAGCGTCATCGTTGATGGTGATTAGATCCAAGAATGGTCATCTCATTGAAATGGAACTTGACACCGGGACAGCTGTACCCCTGATCTCAGTGGAGATGTACAAAACCAAATTTGCCAATGTGCATTTATGGAAGACTAATGTAGTGTTGAAAACTTACACAGGAAGTGCTGTTACCAGAAGGCATTGTGAAAGTATGGGTGAAGATGAATAAACAGAAAGTCATATTGTCCTTATACGTTGTGAAAGAGAAGTCACCCCCATTCTTTGGCCGCGAATGGCTAAGGAACATAAAGCTGGACTGGCGTGAAGTGAGAACAGGGCACAAGGCCCATGAGACACTTGAAAATGTTCTGAACTGTCACGCCCCAGTTTTCAGTGAAACCCTTGGAACACTGAAGGGGTTTGAAATGTCCCTGACGTTGAAACCAGGCCAACACCCTAAGTTCATAAGTAGCATCTGTGTTCGTCTGGTAATGCCTCGCTGCATGTTTAGTATGCAGCTGTTTTTATCTGAAATAGTTTCATTTTCGAAAGTAAAGAGAGTTGCGTGCATAAGCCTCGTTTACAACTCACAACACAAGCGCCACCCGCTTATTGCATCTCACGCAAGCGCAGAACATACACGCTACCGTGCAGTAGGCAGCACGTCGAAGTGGTGTGTTTCAATACAAATTTTCTGCCAAACGGGTCAGACAAGAGGCAACAAAGTGGTCGGAGAGTGGTCGGATAAGGGAGTTGGCAGTGTGTGGGGGGCTTAAGTGGCCTGAAGTCATTGTAATGGACTCAACCACGTCAGAGAAGACTATTCAGTTACTTAGAGGTATGTTCAGCCATTCCAGAGTACCTGAAGGGCTTGTTAGTGATAATGGACCGCAGTTCACATCGGAGGAGTTTACCAGCTTTTTGACATCTAATGGCGTTAAGCATGTGCGCTCAGCTCCCTTCCACCCAGTGACTAACGATCTAGCTGAACGATTCATACAGACCTTTAAACATTCTCTGAAGTCATCAAAGGGAACTGCAACTGTTCAAATGCCTTCCTTCTTGATGTCTTCCTGCTTCAATATAGGAACACGCCTCACACAACTACTCAGGAGACAGCGGCAATGCTGTTCCTGCACCGCAAGCTTCACACTCGCGTGTGACGATGGTGGTGGATTAGGCACAAGGTACCCAGTGCACCTACAGGGCAGCACACTCTAAGTCCAGGACATTCAGCATCGGTCTTTGTCTGGGATTACTGGAAGGGAGAGGAGAGGTGGACAGCTGAAACCGTTACATCACAGGCTGGTCCAGTATCCTACCAGGTCAGTGTCGGATCAACACACCGGTGGAATCAAAATGCTGACTAGATGATGGCACATCACCCTAGCATCGTCCAAGCTGCAGCTGACGGGCAACCGTAACCCGGGCAACCGACACCCAGCATGGAAAGTCCATATGCTCCACAGATGGAGATTGATGGCACAATAAGTCATTATCATCAGTTTGTCTAGAAAAGTCATCACACACACTGTGTGAATTTTTTTGCGTGTTGGCAAGTAGCCGTGTAATAAGCGGGATAATGTATGAAACAGCGATCATTATCAGGAAAATAAGTCCCTTCAGGAAGAATCAGATAGGTTCGTCCTGTCCTATCCTTTACTTATACAACCAAGCAATTTGCGTGTCTAGCTCTGAGTGACGACATTGCGAAACACTGCTTGCTTACCTCTGGACACACCGAACTTCACCTCGGGGATGGACGCCCCCCTCTCAGATATCTCCTATCATCACGCAGAGGAGGCCGGCCCATGAATATCTCTCTTTTTGTTATGAAACGACAGGAGCTGAATCTGAACAGTCTGTAGGAGCGCCGTTTTACCAATGGGTGGGCTGCAGAGACGATGGAGGACACATTTTCTTTCCTCATTCTGGGAGTTGGTAGGCTCAGGGAGGACCAGTTTATATAGTAAGACACCACAGTGTCTTACTATATACAGTTAAACCCCTCCTCAAGATAGTGATCGTACTATCACCATCCTCCATCAAAATTGTATGGGTTTCTGTTCAGTAGTTTTTGTGTAATACTGGTGACAAACCAACCAACAGACAGACGATGATGGATGAAAACATAACCTGCTAGGTGAAGGTAAAAATACAAGGACAGATGCAGGGAAAAAGCTTCTCCATTATTTGACTTTCTGTAGTCCACAATGAGCTCTTTGGTCTCCTTGGTGTTGAGAGCCAAGTTGGGTTGTTGGTGCACCACACTGTTAGGTGCTGGACCTCCTCCCTGTGGGCCGACTCATCATTGTTGCTGATGAGACAAATCACTGTTGTGTCACCTGCAAACTTGACAATGGTGTTTGAACCATGTGCAGGTGTGCAGTCGTAGGTGAAGAGGGAGTAAAGGAGGGGGCTCAGCTGGCATCCTTGTGGAACACCAGTGTTCAGGGTGAGGGTTGAGGAGGTATGTGATCTAATAGACTGTGGTTGAATATGTCAGTCCCGACCTCAGTCAGCTCCACAGCACAGGCACTGAGGATGCGTCCATATCCAACAATAAATGTGACATTGTTTATTCAATACGATAGGGGCCAGCTCTATTGGATTTTGGTAAGTTTACACTGCACCAAAGTTAGATGTTTGCCTGCAAAGCCTTTTCTCTTGTTAAAGAGCAAACTGGAAAGCAAACTGTAGAAATCCAAACACTAAAACTTGTATCTAACTGCTTGTCTTGGTATGATATTCACATTTTATATCTTTAATGTCTTTAATAAATGGTAATCCTTCAGACAGACAGCAAGACATGAGGGAGCAAGCTAGGCAACAAAGGTCACTAGTCAGATTTACACTGAACATGGCCTGCATCCAAACACATAAGTTATGGGATAACCCACAACATTTTCCACATCATATTGTTTCACAATACTAGGGCTAACTACATCCTTCAATATGAGAACATTTTGTTTTTATTTCCATATTTTCAGCATCAATCATCAGCTGATGACAATGTTCAGTGCAAGCAGTGCCCAGTGCACCAAAACTTGAATGATATATAGGTTGTGGGGTTGTGACAAGAACCAGAACAAACAAAACTCCATGCTGACAATGGCTTCTTGCTAAAATGTGAAAATAAACCAGACCAACATATCTATCACTGTGTAGTATAGTGTTTAAATGCATATGTAAGACTATTGTGTCCTCAGAAACCTGTCTCCACCACAACATCTCAGATCAAGCTGCCGCCCTTCTATATGAATTACTGTATATATGTTGTGTAATCTATGTAGCATGAAGGAGTTGACAATTCATACTTTCCCTTCATAATGCAACCCTGTGTTGTAGAATGATGAATAAATTACTCTGTACCTTGTAAAATACTTTTCACGTGTAACACAAGAAACTTATACCATTTTTAGACCAAAATAATTGGATATGGCATTTTGGCAAGGATAAAACAGCTGAAAACAGGTGATCCTTTATCACTCTATGTGGAAAATGGCCTTTCTGGGTTTTTTTCTCCACTTGTGTGTCACATTTGATGTCAAGACTGGAAAATAGATCACAGGCTTCCAAGACAGTGACTACATAGTTGCATTTTGCAACCAAAATTTGAGACAGTGCGACCACATTTTACATTTTACCGTTTTTTTTTTTTGTTTGTTTGTTTTGTTTACACTGGTACATGGAAGGAGCAAATCTGGAATCTGGAATTACAGGTGGCGGGTCAATGTGTGTGAGAGGGGCAGGGACTGGGGAACAGCACAGTAAGTGGCTAATGTTGAAGGGGAGGGTCCGAAAGTTGTTCAGAGCGTGGAGGGAGAAGGTTTCACTTTCAGCGAACAATGGCGAAAATAACTCCATGATTCCACCAGATATGTGTCCATTGTGTGGTGGAGCTGTACTCATGTACTGTAAGCCAAGCCAACATAGATAAGATAAATATATAAATATTATATAGTCAATATAATTGAGTGTGCGCCAGTGTGCACCCCTAAATTTTGTGATTGCGCTCCTAAAATTTTCTGTTAGGGGCCACTGTGCTCCAAGTTGAAAAGTTAGTCTGGACCACTGTAAATATTGATTTACAGAAGTCAAATGTAAAGCCACGTGCTTAGTTTGTGGTGCACAGGTCACTGTGATATCTCAATAACGATATCTCAATATTTTATTATACATCGCTTGTATTGATATAGTCCATTTTGCGTTAAAATGACTCACTCTGTGATTGCAAGCCCCCTTCAACTCTCACCTACACTCAGAGGCCGTCCACATGAAAACGCTCTTTGTATTGCATCGTTTTGGCCAACCGGCCACATGGATCCTGAAAACGCAGCAAGTGAAAACGCACTTTTTTGAAAACGGGTCTCAGGGTGGAAAGATCCAAAAATGCAGCCCTCCCGTTCTCGTGTGGACGGCGAATCCGCATACTTTCCGAAACGGTGACCCCATCGCCCCACTCCTCGACCTCTAGCCTCCAACCTCTGAACCCCGCTATGTCTCATAAAAAAACAACAACAACAATGGCGGACTACTGCTTGTGTTCCTGTTTCTTGCAACTTACTCACCCTGTAGTCGAGTGTGAGTCGCAGCAGCAGTTGACCTCATTAATGATCCAAACAAACGCTTCTGGTTTCTTTGCACTAGCCATTTTCATCTTCTTCTTCTTGTTTTTGGATTCTCCTTCTACTGTCTGTTTGTAAACAGCGCACACGCTTTATGCGCATGCTCCATCTCTTATTCTCCATTTTTGGTGAATTTCAAGTGCCACCAATAGGCTTGGAATGTGAACTACAGCATTCTGAGTCGTTTTCAACGGATCCGTGTGGACGCAAATATTCTTGAAACAATGCCAAGGAAGACGGAGGCAAAAAGATTGTTTTGGTACATGTGGACAAGGCCTCAGTGACAACATGGGGACGGAGTGCGCCGCACAGGAGGAGTTGGTCAGTAAACGAAAGACTAATGGCTCAATAATTTGAAGATGATTTGGTTTTAAAATGTTCAAGCACAACAAATCTTGTCCACCACTTACTACAGCGCCATGAAGTGAGAAGTTTTTCTCAAGTTATAACTTGCAGCATTGAAGTATTTTCTCTAAGTAATTTTATTTTGAAAAGCTCAAAAAGAAAGAAACCTATTTCTTTTTATCCTTTTTGTTATATATTGCTAAGTATCGTCGCCTGACTCAGAAGAAGTGAACTTAATCTAATTCTTGTATTTAGTAACAATGGAAGAATCACCCAGCCGGCGTTTCATCCTCCAGTTATTTTTAGACAAGAAGCTGAATTAGTTTACAATCAAAGCTGAAGAGCCACCACTTGAAGAAGTTTCTATTAAGACACAAAAGATTATCATGAAGAAAGTCGTTGCAGTACGTAGAGAAGACATACAAACGTTTCCAGCTGAACAGAGACATTATTATCCAGCCAAGACCGGCTGCCCCCAGTGCACTCAAGCGGACATCCCGCTGGGCCTTTGGACCAAGACTTTCTCAACAGAGATGCAACGCAACTTCCTTCTGGCTGTTGGACCGGCATCGCACAACCGCAGGCAAGCTAAGAGAACCGGAGGAGACAAAAAGCCGTGGACTTCATCCATCTACAAACAAAGTAGGCTGAACCTCCTGCATACAGCTGGATCCACACTGATGAGAATGAGCTGGTGTCTGTAAGCTTTGATCCCCATTTTTTAAGCTAAAGAGAATTTCACTTAGGGCCTTGTTAGTGTTAAAAATTACTCCTGTAATATTCAAAATTAACTACTCTTCCCACAAATTCACCATTGCTTATAAATCACCTAATCGTAATATCTTCCTCTTCACAGTCTCCACATTTTCTAATAATAAACATCTAATTAATAAACATATATTACCGTATGTCCTTGTCTGGGCAAGTTTCATTTGAGGCGGAAAACCAATGGATCCGTGTGAAGAAATCACTGCTTCAGAATATGAGATTGAATATAGATTTTGAAACTGGATAAACTGATTTGAAATTGATTTGAACTGTTCAAGCCAAACTTTTACAGTTGGATGAGTAATTTCCTTTGGATTACTCAAATAGATAAACCAACGGAGGTGGTTCCCCATTTAAAATATTGATATATAGCTAAAAAATAAAAGATATATATAGCTAAAAAATATCGAGATATGACAATTAATCCATATCGTCCAGCCTTATGTCATATCACACAGAATCACTAGGAACAGTAAACGTTTTCTGATGGAGAGTTTATTAAGGAGTGTTTGTAGAACTTAGTGGCACTAATTCCTGGAGAAAAAGGAGGCATTTGAGAATGTACCCCTCTCCTAACACACTGTAGCTAGGAGGAGCAAGAACATTATTGGAAACCTGGAGCTTTAGCTGCAGAACAGCGCGGTCAACTTTAGCTTTTTTTCCCCTTAGCTTTGGATGAGAGCTGAGATGTACGCGACAGCACAGCCACTCATTTTTGTATGGGGGATAAACTAGGAGTGATATATTCACAGAGGTAAATGCATGTTTGAACAAGGGACTGAAATGGGACAAACTGGTTTGTGTGATGACAAATGGTTGTCCAAGTCTAACAGGCAAAAAAGTTGGACTTTTGCAGAGAATGCATGGTAAAGTGACAGAAATTAACCATGAACAGAAATTGGTATTTTTGCATTGCATATACATCAGGGGGCTGCACAGTGGCCCAGTTAGCTAGAAGATCCCTGGTTCGCGTCCCGGTTGGGACGCCTGGGATCTTTCTGTGTGGAGTTTGTATGTTCTCCCTGTGCAAGCGTGGGTTTTCACCGGGCACTCCGGCTTCCTCCCACAGTCCAAAAACATACTGAGGTTAATTGATCATTCTAAATTGTCCGTGTGAATGAGAGTGTGCCTGGTTGTTCGTCTCTATGTGTAGCCCTGCGATAGACTGGCGACCTGTCCAGGGTGTCCCCTGCCTTCGCCCTAAGTCAGCTGGGATAGGCTCCAGCCCCCCCGCGACCCTACAGAGGATTAAGCGGCGTACATATATATATGTACAGATAATGGATGGATATACATCAGGAGGTGCTGTGTAAGTCAGTGTTAAAAATTAACCATGTTGATGTTGTAACTAAAATGGTTAACTTCACCAGGGCAAGAGAATTAAATCACAGACAGTTTGTTGCACTTTTGGAGGAAAATGAGACTGAACATGGTGACAGGCTACCACTCAGCTGTCAGGTGGCTCAGCCTGGGCAAGGTGCTTAAGAGAGTATGAGAGGGAATGACATCCCACAGCTTTCAGATTCAGACTGAACTGCAGGCCTGAGTTTTGCTTTCGACGTGACTACGCTAATGAATGAGCTATCTCCAACTTCAATGCAAGGGCCTTATGTGTATGAAATGTACAGCTTGGTGAAAGCTTTCATGAGAAATTTGCAGCTTCTCTCAAGCCAAATGAAGGACAACATACTCACCCAATTGCTGTCACTGAAGAAAGCTACACCATCATATCATCACCTCCACAGGTACTCATCCATGTTAGAAGCACTGCATTGTTAGTTTTCAAGTTAATGTTAGGACTTTAAAAGAATTGAGAATGAAATGCACTTGATTGTTCCTCATTTACATGCAATGTGGACACTGCACCCAGCAATGTGCAGCTAGAACTCATTGACTTGCAGGCTGACACACTTCTGGCAGAGCACTTCGTGTCAGTCTCACTGCTTGATTTTTACCCTTACATCAAAGAGAACTTCACACATGAGGAGGCATGCTCAGAAGATTCTAGTACTCGTTGGATCTACTTACATATGTGAGCAGACATTCTCAGTGATGAAGTTCAACAAATCCAGATACAGATCCTCTATTACAGACCATCACCTCTCAGCTTTCCTTTGCATATCCACCTCAGACATTCAACCAGATTTCAATGCACTTGCTCAAGCCAAAGACAGACTGGACTTTTCTCATTGAACAAGCAAAATGAACTGAAAAAAAAAAAAATCAAAAGTGCTTTTTCTATAAAGTTGATTATTACTGCAAAACACTTTTAATATTGGTTTGTGAAGACTAACATGTTAAAAAGAACTGGTAAGGATTGTTTTCATGTGTGTTTTCATTTCAATGCAAAAAAGGAAAAGAAACGGGAATTTGGGTGACATTTAGAGCAGGTGTGACCTATTGTGAGGTTCCTCAACCTGCACTATATAATGGCTGTAACTGTGCAAAATGGCTGTGCCACATGATACATAAGTGCTTTGGCATGCTAGAGGATGTTGGCAAAGCACAATTTAAAGAGCAAGTTCTTGAGAAGGACCCCGATTTTCTTGCCCATGATGATGATGGCTCATCAAGCGAAGAGTGTGTGGAGATTCCCTCCCTTACTGCATTTGCCCCTTCATTCATTTGACAAAATGACGACGAAACAAGACCGGCCCAGAAATACATTTGTTCACGTAAATACCAAGCATGAGCAAGTTGTTCTCTTATTAGTCAGAAATATTACTGGGAATATTCCCATCAATGTGCTTGCTCTCTCTTGCTCCTTTATTTCTTCATCAATCATTCAACCAGCAGCATTGTTCTCAGTGTGCTGATTCGGTTTTAATTATGTAACTATGTATAGAAGCTGGGTCCTGTAGCAGCCCAGTGTTCAAATCTGGCCTTTCCTGCATGTCATCCCCTTACCTCTCATCCTGTTTCCTGTCACCTTGTAGCTGTTCCAAAACAGTTATAACTTCAAACTGATGCATCTTATGAGAATAAGTGCAGCCTCAGGAGCTATCAGAGAGTTAGTGTTGCTATCGTAGAAGGACTCGGGTGGGTCTATACCACCACATTCGCCAGTCTTTTGAACTATACATTTATGAGACTGATTAGTGTGTTTCATTATGTTAGACTGATTAATGTATTTTATTATGTTATTGGAGTTTGTGGTTGCCTGTCTGTGGTCTGTGTCCTGTGCTTGTTTCAGAGGTGCTTGGTGTAGCTTTGCTGCTGTGCCGCTCCACACACCTGCAGTGCATTGAGTGTAATGGGCACCTGCTTTTACACCCAGACCTTCCTCTGTCCTGCTTGTGTATTTAGAAATCTTTCTGTTCTTCACTCACCAACACTTCAATCCTACTTCCCTCCTCTTCTAGTGGTCTAGCATTCCATACCTGTGGACCAGTTCCTCTACTACTCACCTCCCAGCCTCCCGCACCTCTGCCAACCCTCACAGACTTCTAGTGCCTGAGCCATCCTCCTATGTAAACCATGAGTCTCCACCTGCACCACCCTGGGAGCCACTGGGCTACGCTTGAGCTCACCATCTCTACCTACCAGAGAATCTTTCTTGCAATCAATCATGCACCTTTCAAATCATTACCTACCACATTCACTGTGTTGACTTTTTGCACATGCTGAGCCTACTCATTACATTAAAAGATGAATTAGCTTATTTTAAGAGACCTCAATGTCTCTTTTGTGTTTTTCCCACTGATCTTCAAAAGGCTTTTTTGTTTGTTTGTTTTTTTTTTGCTGGGATTACTCAATAATCAGTAGAATATGCAATTACAAAAAATATCCATATCTACAGCCCTAGTTCACATATTCCCAAACAAACCAAACTTGGGGGTGAATACAGCCTGAGTCCAGGGACTAAACCCTGTACTGTAGAGAACTACTTAATAAGATCAATAATTCTAATCATGTTTCATTGTGTTGAAGCAGAATGAGTGCGATAATGAGCTGACAGACTGTTCTTACTTCACTAAGCACCACATGACTGGCTCTGTGGTGTGTGTGGACCCCTGTGAAGCAGGGACTTTCTGGTTAATCTCCAGCTGGCCAATAAGCAGCTTAACTGTCACTGGAGTGCAGCAGGCTAATTTCTAGCTTGTAGCCAGTCTAATATCGTTCAGGGCCACACATGGCCATACTGATACTAACTTTACATTAGCAATGTTCCCAAAATAACAGTTTTACTTCTCGCTTAAAAATGATTTTACATGCATAAACTTAACTGTGGAAGTGGAAATGATATGTTTGTTATATTAACATCAGGTAAACATCACCTGTTGAATGACTTTAAAGAATCCCTGCTTTTGTGAGCATACCTGTCACAGATGCTGTGTACCTACCTCTGTGAGCCTACACTGTTGGGCTGGATAATGTGCACGCAGGGAAACACTGTCATTGGGTTAACCTTTCAGGGTCACACCTGGTGCAAGGGCAGGTAAAGAGTCACACAGAGCAGACGCTGAACTGATGGTTTAATTTGTGACCACAACCTGTTGATATTGTTAAACAAGCCTTAGATCAAGACTGAGGTAGCCACTGACTCAGCCTCAAGGAGTACAACAAGCCAAACTTCACTGGCTTCTTGGCAAATTATCCATAGGCAAACAATATTACTTTATTTAATATGCCATTGACTGACTGATTTATTAGGGCCCGAGCAGGGAACCTGCGAGGACCCTATTGTATCTGAAGGAATTCTTTCTTTTTTCTTTTTTTTTTTTTCTTTTTTTTTTCTTCGGACGAAATGATTGCATTTTCTACTGCCTGAACATACCCCAAAACTCACCAAACTTGGAATATAAGTCCCACTGGGTGAGAAATTTTATAATCTATTGTCGTCGTGAATTTGGCGCTGTTATTAAGCACAGCGCATTTTGGCTAATAACTCCCATATACTTTGTCGCACATTCAAAAACCTTATATCCACGCGTTCAGTGAAGTGGGCTGAGTCTCGTGGTATAGGCCACGCCCATTTCCGCCTACAATTTTTTTTCGCTACGTCGCAAAATGTCGAAAACCTACTTTTTCGAACTCCTCCCAGGCGATGTCACCGATTTGCACGAAACTTGGCACACAGCATCTGTGGACCCTTCTGACAAAAAGTTATTAAAAGAATTTTGATAGGCCAAACAATACTCACGTTATTAAATAACAACTTCCTGCGGATTTCGTGCCAAACAGGAAGTGTTTGATATCTCCACAATGGTGTGTCCAAATGACATGAAACTTGAGATAGTATTTTGACACGAGTCCCTGAGGATGTGTCCAAAAGTTTAGGCGATGACCACAAGGTGGCGCTCTTTAAATTCTAATAGTTTATATCTCCACATTGGTTGGGCGGATTGACACCAAACTTGGTATAGTCATTGCCACTGCCCTTTTGAGTAT
>JARJLU010015396.1:0-18490 GCA_030272975.1 Sparidentex hasta
TGGTTCAGTTTGCCAATACTGCGCCTCTAATACTATCAGCTGAGTATCATATACCAAACTTATTGAAATGTTACATAAATAAAATATTTAATGAAAAAAAAAATCGAGGTTTGTATCGAACCAAGAAGAAATATAGTTCGCCAAACCGATGCCGTTTTGCTTCCCTCTCTTTGCTGCTTTCCTCTCTTTTTCTTTTCTTGACTGGTGATGACAACTCAGCCTTTTACCAAGAGTTGAAATCACCGTATTTCCCAAAAATATTAAAGTTAATGTGAAACTCATCCATACTAGTGGCCTAGGAGTACTTTTTTTCCGATACGAAGTAGACAACAGATCAGCTGACGCCGCTTAGCGACTGAAGACGCTGGGGTGAGAAGTGACCAGACTGATTGCAGAGCAAAGATTTTAGAGCGTGGAGTGGAATACATCAGAGGCAAAAACTCCACTTTCCTTGACGATGGTCAAATATGCTTAGCAGCAGTCAATTGTAAGAAAATAATTGACTGCCGAAAGTTGGAAAGGCCCATTCAAGTGAATGGGGCATTCTCAATCATTAAGAAGAGCCATGTAATAAACATGTATATTTAACTAACCTCTGCTCTGGGTTGAAATGGAGCCTAATTTTCACATCTGCAGCTACACAGTGCTGTGCAAGCAAGACCAAAGCTGTAGCATTTGCACCCTCCAAGGCATTCAGATTTGCATCCACACCTGGTCAGTTTTTGGCAACTCTCTGCAATAAGCCAGATCACCTTTCTTGATCCATCCCCAGTTGGCAAGACTTTGTGCTTCTGGTTGATAAAGTATTGGTTGACCCCATATGCATCCTGCTTGATAGGCAGCACGCTTTACATGCTGGAGTACAGCAGCTCGGGTGGGATGGATGGCTTCATATGGCCTCTGCTTCCAAGCAAACATGTCCAGCCTTGCATCATAAACATCCATCAGCTGTCCCCGATCTGTCTTACATCGTGACCACACAGTTTTCCAGGATCTTCATGTCGGCATCATCTATTGTTGGTGAATACTGTCTGAGTTTGCTGAAAACATCAGAGGCCTTGTCACAAACATCCCAGGTTTGCCATGCAGTCTTATTAAGGCCCCCCCACACACTGCCCAGACTCAAACCAACAGCCAACTGCTTTTATCAGACCACTCTGTTGCCTCTCGTCTGACCCGTTTGACAGAGAAGTTGCATTGAACACACCGCTGTGCTGTCGATGTGCCGTCTACTCCATAATAGCATGTAAGTTCCACGCTTGTGTGAGGTGCAATAAGTGGCTAGCGCTACATGAAAACAGGAAATGACGGAACAGGGTGCATAGAAAAAACAAAGCGCACACAGTATTCCGCCCCTCCCACAGACCACACTGATTCGCTTGCACACCGCCAATCAGAATGGTCATACAGCTAGTGCACAATCAATCAGAGAATCCAATGGCTCAGACGGCAGACAGCCATCGTCCTCAGATTTCGCATGCTGAATCGGAGCAGACAACGTCCGCAGAGATCCGAAAGCTCCCAACACAGCTGAACACACCAAACATATTTGTTCCCAACCTCATCTGAATCTCCCCAAAAGCTTCAGACATCCAACGGTTGGGGCAGTGTGTTCCTGCCTTTACCTTTAACACAGATGTCACAACATCGCAGTCAGTGAAGGCATGGAGGAGGAGAATTCCTTTGCTCCTCTGCAATCCAATGCAAAAAAAAAAGTTCATGGATGGGAATCCATCTTAGGTTCCAGCCTTGGCCACAGGCAATCCATAGTTCCTGAAGACCAACCTCTTGAAGGGTTGGCAGAACACTGACCACTATGACGAGAACGTCGGTATCATTGACTTTGATGAGGATGCTTTTGCAGCCTTCATCTCCTCCTTGCCTGGCATGCACAAATATCCAAGTGTCAGCCTCTGGTTCCATATCTGGGATCTTAACAAGGGTCTCAAGGATAGCAGCAAGCTGAGATTTAAGCTTTCCACCGTCACTCAAGGCAGCAGGGAATGGATGGTTCTCATGGTGGAAAAATTCCTTAAGATCATATTCTCTGTTCTGACATGAGATGAACAATTTAGAGGAGGGTTGGCAGTCTTTCTTTGTGACCTTCACCTTTGAAGAGTCAGCAGAGACTGGTTCCTGGTGGAAAAAATAAATTCACTTTTTCTTGACCAGTTCATAGAAGGTGGATACATCATCTCCTTCCATTTTCTTCAAGAAATCTGGCTCTGGCTTTCTCATAATGTGTGACAATCAGTTCGGCTGTGCTAGCGTGAGCAATGTCTTTCGTGTCCAGCGACAACAGGCCCTGACCGTTTTCCTGGAAGGGATTGCCCATATCTGTCATGACATGGGAGAGTCTTTTGACTCTCTCAAGGGACACTTTCTGAGCTTGCTGAGTCTGTTCATGGTGGCTGGCATGTTCACTTGTCTCTTTGGCTTTGGATGCTGCCTCATGCTGTGTGACTAAGTTGCTGACTTCAGGGCAAGCTACCATCCATCTTCTCAGTGCTGATGGATCTTCAGTGATGCCAATTGCTCCTCTGTCAGCTGTGATGACTGCATTGGCCTGCTCATGAGCCTGGTTGGTGGCCATTGCTGAGAACTTACGACACAATTTATGAACAACAAATTTCCCATAACAGAACTCCTGGGCCACCTAAGGATGTTTCTCTTCCAGGATCAACATATCTCTCAGGTGGATTAGAGGCCATCATGCATAGTTCACATTGTTGTTTGCAAAGAAGTATGGTATCAGCTCAGCCAATGAATGACAGTATAAGATGAAGTTGGCTTCCCTGAGGGATTGAATCAGTAGCAGGACCCTACACCATGCATTCTAGCAGCCAAGAGCCCAGGAAGCAGATTTTTTTTCTTTTAATGGCTGAAATATGGTAGAAGGAAGCTTTATAGCTTATCCAGAGTCAGAAATATGGCTTCTCTGTCATCAAAAATGTATGGTTTGATAGCAAGATCATTCATATTTGACAACTCAACAAAAAGTTGCCCCAAAAATAGTATTTCTTGGCCGGAAATGGCAGCCATCTTGGAAAAGTGGCAGCCATCTTGATTTTTGTGTGGCTAATGGGTTTTATCAAAAGAGCAATCCCCAAGGAGTATTTGTGCCAATTTTGGTACTTCTTTCCACTTGTAAAAGATTTTCCTGAAAAAATGCAATAAGCCGCTGCACTATTTCCCCTGTCACAGTGTTAGCCCGTCATGCAGCTAAGCTAACTTCAGCATCATATTTACCTAAGTTCATCAAATATGTGCTTATTCACTAACTTGGCTGACCCAACAGCTAACATTTAACCATGCACTACTCGGCAAGTCTGGCCACGTTTTACTGTGTGAATGTTGCGAATGTTGTGTATCGCTCAGGGAACAACAGCATGGTGCAGCAAATCAACCAAATTTAGCACAGAGAAGACAGGAAGTCATGCACCAAAATAACAACATACCATACCATTTTCAAAATAAAACAATCCATGTTGACTCCAGAACAAAATCTCAAAAAGGAGACAAATACAAGCTCCTCTTCTAACCCTTTGGTTAGGAACACTTTGTGTTGTTGTGTTCGTAATGAATACCAATAACTGCGGTTACGCATGATTCCTCAGTCTGGCAGCTCCAGCTGTCTGGCAGTGCTGCACCGTGCTGGACGCAAATCGCAGCTGGTGGGGGTTGCTGGATGGCTGATGGTGGAGCAAAACCATACCAGAGCTGGAACGCAGCAGACATGCATCCAGTGAAATCCAGTGCACTCTTCTGCACAATAAGTCAGAGTACTAGCTCTGTTAAACTTAAGAGATAACCAATGTCCAGAGCAATAAACCTAAGTTCACTAATTAGCCCTACACTTATCAGGTGAATGTCAATGAATAACAAAGCTCTAACCAAAACACTTTACCCATAAACAATAAAAAAATGTTCAAGGCAATGACCAAAAAGGGCTTCTCGCTTCGACTGATTGCTCCTACGTGCTCCATATTCACAGGATCATATCTACAAAAAGCAATATGCAACTAGAAAATGCATTTCTTGCAGAAACTGCCATGTGAATGCTGACATCTGAAATGCCCATTGCTGGAAAAGCCCTAATGAATTGCCTTGCATTGCACTACAGTCCCGTCAGGAGTAAAACAGCCAAACCTGCAGTTCTTACAAGTTATGTGGCCATGTACTGTATGAGCTAACCATTATGCCACTGAGCAGCACAGGTGAAATAATTGTTGCTGGGAAAAGATCTTTACAGTTACACATCAAGTGAAAGTGCAGAGGTCATCAACTAGTTGTCAATGGACGACCGGAGGAGCCACAAGGACATTCACATCTGACATGAGAAAACCATGTCACTACAAATACAACCACCTGATCTCTTTCCATTCTTACAACACAGTATGACCTACTGTGCTGTAAGAATGGAATGTGATGACAGTTGAGAACACTATCCACTGATGATGATGAATCTGATGGCTACCAGTGACTAGGATCACTGATGAGGACAGATGAGGACATTGCAAAAGACCCAACCTCACTCTCTGATGCCTTGAAGTGTGTTATATACTGCGTGGCATTCTGCTGGCATCTGCTGGTTTTGTTGAGGTACTTACACCTTCCACTGAAAGATGGGATGTGTCTAAATTGCAATGTACTGTACAATAACTGGCCACCTAAAATATGTGTGTGATGTCTGCAATATTTTAAAGTAAATTCCAAGAGCCCTCTTGCAGAAAAACAGCAGAATGATAACGATTATGTATTTCAAGGACATGGTGATATAACTAAACTCCTGACACATTTTACAGCAGAGCAACAGCTCGAAACCCATATTCAGATTCCAATTGAAAGTCAAAGTAGTTTCATTAGCAGGACAATACAGATTTGTGTTATCCAAGCATTTCAAATCACATGCAAATAACAGAATAAACCAACCGATCAGTAAATACTTACAATGCAAACAAGAAATGATAATCTAAATATTCAAGGAAGGCAAAGGAAGGAACATGAAACATGAATCATAAACATAATCTATACAACCAGTTAAACTTTCGTGGCCTTACACTTTTGCCATTCCTTTATTTTTCCCTAAACAGCATTTCCTCAACATTCCACTGAATGATTTAAAACTGTACAAAGAGAACTGTGAGAGTGTGTCTCAAAGTGAAATGCCATGGTTGACAGCAGAAAAACAATTCTGTAACATTACGCAGACAGCCTGCATTTGAGCGTGTGTTCATGTGTGACGCACAAAGCATAATGGGAAAAAAGCTGTCATACTGCATCAACCATCCAATCATTAACTGCTGCATGTGCTGAATTCCTTGGTGAGGAGAAGATGCAGCAGAGTGATGTGATAAAAACAAACATCAGTGAATCAATCAGTGGAAATTCTTCTTTAGGCACTACCAAATTATTCATAATGTCAACTCTGTCTGAAATTACTTTTATTTTCCAGTTGTTTTTTGTCCCAAAAATAATGGAAGCAGCAGTTAGAGAAAATAGTTTTGTGATCACTGTGAGATGTTGCCAATTTTGTAACCCAATGATTCTGCACAAAGGTCGATGTGTCAGTCACTGGATACATAAAGCTCAAAGACACAAAACATTGTTTTTAAGATTTGATAGATTTTAAGTTGTAAAATAAGTCTTTATTGAAAATCTTATATGATAGCAAGTATGCTCATTGCATGATTTTCCATGGTTGATGACGATGTTCACAGTTTGTGAAGTGGAATGAATTTATCTACTGCTTACCAACATGTATGGCAGATGCGTCAGAGGGAAACATCAGTCAGTGATGAATCCATATTTTCCCAGTTGAATGCAATTAGGCTATAAAATCCAAATCATTTCAGATTTATAAACTATCAGCAGTTACCAACACACGTCTTTAGGATCCACAGCGCTGACTTTCTGTGTGAATTACACACCAGTTACGCCGGCGCTGCTTGGCTCAAGCTCATTCACGCTGCAGAGAGCAGAGAGCTGGGATGCAGGAAGGTTCAGTTGGCTCAACAATAACCCTTAAGTAAATGGCATGTTCTCTGTAACACTTGAGACAGTGATGTTCATTTCATCCTGGTGAAAAAGGCAAGTACAAATGTCTGTTCTATGAAGACCAGTTTCATTCAATATCACTTTAATAAGATGAAGATTACTCACCCTTGTGTACTGTCTCCCCCCAACTTACTAAGTGAACATGACTTTAGGAGACAAAGGTATGTAAATCTTTAATAAGAGATTCTTTATCTTACTCCGTGTCTTGTTTTCTACTCAGGTTCAACTGGCAGAGCTATGCTCATAACAATTTACAACGTGAACCAAATTCAGAAATTCTTAATGTTAGTTTTTTTTTTTTTTTTTTTAAATCTAAGATGGTTTGTCTCACTTGTGTGGTGTTTTTTCCCAGGGGGCAGGTGGCTGCAGCAGATGAGGGTTGGAAAATAATTAATAACATTAACACACATCTCTAAATCTTACTGGCACTTGTAAGTCATAATTCACTGTTTTTATGTTCCCTTAGCTGCTGCCACTGACTGACCCCAAACACCATCCAGAGGTGAACAGCGGAGCAGAAGGACCTCCTGACGGTGTGAAGCTGTTCCGCTAGCAGGACTCCCGCAGCGCCTCCCTGTGGTAGCACAGGGTAAATGTCAGGGCTCCTGGAGCAGCATTGGCCAACCGGATAGAGAAAACAATGTGGGAGACTGAGGATTTAGTTTTTAGTGTTAAAGATAATTAAAATGTTACTTTTATAAAAGTGGTGGGAGTCACTCATACAAATAGTACTCAAGTTAAACTGTTAAAGCATCTTAAACGTACTTGAAATTAATTTTTTTAGCAATAAATATACTTACCATCTCAATTATACTATGGGTCTACTATTTATTTCCTGGCCTGTTATCGAATGGGGTGTGATTGGAGCTTTATTCTAATGTGTCAGAATCAGTGTTTTCAATAAAATGTATTTTAAAAATGTGCTACTTTAGGCTCAGATATAGCAACCTGCAAAGTAAATTAGTAACTTAAATTACTAAATAAATGAACTGGAATAGAGAGTACAACATTTGCCTTGTAAATGTTATTGAGTGGAAGTATGAAGCAGCAGAAAATGCATACCCTCAATTAAAGTACAAGTACCTCAATTGTACAGAAGTACTTAGTTACATTCCATCGCTGTGATTTAATTGGGTTTCACACAGAAGTTCTCCCAACATTTTCACCTACAGATGAATTTAAATATTGCAAAAGGTCTGACGTATTGCGCAGTTAGATTAGACATGTTGTTTGTAAGAAATACGATTCTCCCAGGACAGCATTTCTCCAAACAATAGGAGGTCGTTTGTGTTTTGTTCAGAAGTTAAAGTCTGGATATTGATAGTGACACTGTCTCTGCAACCTAGATACTCAAAGCTACTATAGATATGTCTACAGAACAGATGTCTGACGAACCAAGCCAAGCCAAGGCTAAGCTGTCTGTGTAAACCTCATAAGGAGGCCTTCGATATATCTATGTTTACAGACTAAGTGTCTCTGACCTATTTTACCTCTTAGTCCTCTGTCTAAAGAAGAGAGATTCTGCATCACCCCCTTGCTATGTTGTTAAACAGATAACCACATATGGAAACACTTCCTCCTGAAGCTGTAAGATATAATTTGGACATTTGGGGAGGACAAGTTAGGATTGTCATGACAGCACTCTGTGAAGACAGATGTGACGTTAGGTTGCTCCTCCATGATCATGCTTTATAAACTACCTCAACCTCATAAGCCATCAGCGTCTCTTCATCTCTCCTGAATGGTTAAGTGAGCCAAACATTCCACAACACATGTATGGTTGGTCAGTATTACACAAGTTTAAACAATTATAAATAAGTTGTGGAGTCATAGCTGTTGAGCGAAATAAGTCCAAGGATATAACAAATGTTATCAGCAAACTACCCTTAGGACCAAAAAGTACTCTTCACTGGTGAATGGCCTGTTTTAGTGTTACGTAAGTGGATCCTTATTATTGCATACACAAGCACTATTTTAATACTGTAGACTGTCATGGTGGGGCTAATTTGAACTACTTTATTATTGGTTTAATATTTAATCTTTATCAATCATATTTCATAAAGTAATCATTGTCATATTGGTGAAACGGATGTCTAGTCAGAACAATAAGACAATTGTATCATGTAATCCTATTGCATTGATTTCAAGATAATTAAAAGTGAGTACATTTACAAACATCTTTTACACAATCAGTCAATTTTTTCCGAAACAAATACTTTAACTGCTGTAGATTTAACCAATATGAATACTCATCCACATACGTTCTACGTACTTAGTAACTTTTTCAAGTTAATTATCTTCAAAATGGAGGAGTATAAGGTGAATTCCTGTCTGGCAGTCCTTCATAAAATGCTACAACAGATAAGGCAACACAAGAATATCATCAAAAATATTTCATGGTATTATTCACTCAATTCGCCACACAATGGCACTACAGTGCCTATTAATTCAACAGGACCAGACATTTGGTGCTAGTACTCACATAATTACTGAAATGAAGATCACCTGTGAAGTGCAGTGAATGTGTGTCTCTAGTGATTGCAGTATAAAGACACCCATTGTTAATCAGTATTCCTGGCTGCAATTACAAGATGAAGACAAAAGAACACTCCAAACAACTCAGTGAAAAGATTATTGAAACATACAAGTCAGGGGATGGATATAAATTCTGAGGATTCTGATTGGCTTGCATGGCTTTATCCTTCTCCCTACACTGCCGCCCATAGGTTTGGCATAGTTATAATGGCACTCAACGGCATATTTATGCAGGTTGATGTAAATGACAACGTTTTTTGAAAAAGATGTTGTGTGCACAATATTATTATTGAAAACCCTTTTCCAACACAAATATTAACGTATTATAATAAAAAATACTTAGTTGCACTATTGTCTGATTTGCACACCAAAACCAAAGCAGTGACAAAACAGGCTTGTTTAGAAAATCTTCTGTCTTGATTCCCCCTGACTTCAACAATTTAAAATAGTGCTGCTCAAAGAGATAAAACAACTTTGTCAGATTTATGGGACCTCTTATGCAAGCATAGCTGGCCCCCGGCAAGGACAGGCTAAGGGGGCAAGTAGGACCCTGCAGACACTAACCAACAAAAGTCACCCTAGAATTAAATTTATAGCCCTGAAGTGGTAATAAATTTAATTCCAGGGTGACTTTTGTTGGTTGATCACTTTCCTACTTAATATAAGAATTAGCTATGTATCTCAATCTTTTAAAACTTACTCACTTTCATGATGTATTAACTATAGATGTTTTGGGGTCCCTCAATTATTTAATAAAGCTGCAAAAAGCTATGTTTTCATATAACCAATGGTTATGCCTAATGTGAAAGGTGTCACTTGCATCGATGTACCCACAGAGAGTTATTAAAAACTCCATAGTTCCTGTTAACTCTACAGAGCTTTACATTGTCCAGCTAACAAACTCTGATCTCATTAGCTCTGTCAAGCAGCAGCAGGCAGCTGTTTTTAGAACTGTTTCTAAACTGCACTAATAAACCTACTGCTCCCTGCCCACGAAACAGCAGTAGTTGGCAACTAGCTAGTGAGCATTAAGCAGATAAAAACAGCTATAAGAAGAGTGAAGAAGCTTTTTGGACTTGATAACAATCCAAATCTCTGGAAGTTCCAAAGATTGGGGATGTGCTTTAATGCTTTTATTTTAGCAGCTCCAGGAGATGTCAGCTTTTAGACAAAAAAAGTGTTCTAACATCAAATTCATTCGAATGAACTTGGGATTTCAGGGCTCCTGTAGACTTATATTATGGCATGCCATCTGTAAAGAGCCATGTTATATTTTCTTTCTTTCTTTCTGCTGTCATGCTTTTTAAACAAGTTCCCCTCTACTTTGGTTTATGTTTATGTGAATGCTACAATGCTGTTATGCTGTCAAGCTCCAGAAATGTTTTGTGGACTATGAGACTTCACCAGACATTCCAGCAGCATTAAGGTGAGCTGATAATGACTGAATTTGTATTTTTGGGTGAGCTGCTGCTTTAACACGCAGCTCTTGTCCTTGCAGAGAATGGAGAAGCCAAGACTATTTGCATAGAGGCAAACATCAACCATGTCCCTTAGTTTGGGAGATACCTGCTGATATACAATGGTGACATGTGGCTGCTCACGTTTCAAGCTTTCATTATTGACCAACACCAGATAGCACCATGTAAAGCATTCCAATGGGGTTGACGTTATGTACTCTCAATGGAAAAAGTTTCCTCTGGCAAAACCTACAAGTCAAAGCAGAAGTTTGTGCTGTTGTGTAGGGTCAGATTCCTGCTCTGGAATCTGAGAGGGGGGAAATGAAAATGTCTTCAGTGCTTTTGTTGAGGTCTCTGTGAACATCAAAGGTCAGAGGCAGTGAAGTGGGCAAGAAAAGCACATTTACCTTAGCAAGGTTAGTGGGACTGAGCTAAAGTCGCTGACATCACCTGACAAATCACTCCTGGCTTTATGTCGGAGCACAAGTTCAGAAGATTACACTGATCAAGTTTCGGCAGTCTTTGCTCTAAAATCTGTGAGAGTGACTCATACAGACACTACAGCCCCTAACACAAACTCCTCTTCCTCCTCCTAAAATTGCTTTTGTGTCCTCAGAGGAGCCAGAATGAAAGTTTTTATTATGTCTTTTCTGGACGTTGGATAGACGTTTTATTTGTGATATTATATATAGTCATATAATTATTGAACATCCAGAAGACGTCATTCAAGGAGCCAGAATGAACTTTATTAAACTTTTTTAATCTTTGTTGCTGTTTTTGTTGTTTGTTGTTTATATGTTCTTTAGCCCTTAAAATATGTTTTTGAGACAATTATTGGACATCTAGAAGATGTCCTGAATAAGGTCAACATAGCCCACATCTTTTCTGCATATTAAAAATCTAAACTAGCTTTACTAGTGAGAACAGCTTATAAAAGTAGTACACTTCACTATGAAATGCAATGACCAGGGTAGAAGCTATTAAGAACCTTTTATACAATGTAGGAGCCTTGAACAGGTGGACAGTATCCGACTATGCAACATAATACATGGATTTCCCATGTAAGACATGATTTTAGACATGACAAGCAGTGCAATTTATTTATTTTTATTACAGCTGAAACAAACAATTAAGGACTACAGGATGGTACCCCCCACGCTTACGAACACACATTCTCTTACAAACATACACTCTCTTATGCACACACATCCATTATACCACCCCCCCAACTCTTCCTGGTGCATGCTTTAGGTCAGGGATTCCCAAAGTGTGGTGCGTGCACCCCTGGGGATGCGTGAGCTGCCACCAGGGGGTGTGCGAGATGAAAAATGTGATGGTGGTCTGGTGTATTACACAGTAGCCCTTTTCAGATAGAAAAGGTGGCACATTTGCTCCAAGGTAAGGGTGGCAATGTGCCAGCATGTCTTTCTAAAATGGAGGCGTAATATTCCAACTTTTCCAAAAGCTGCCTCTGAGGTAGGCATAAACATGTGACGTGATGTGAAGCTTGAAGTTGGGCTGTGAACAGTGACAATTAATTTGTCTTAAAAATAAGAGCATTACACACTATCAGAGTTTAGAACTGGGTTCTTAGCAGGGGGCTTTTAATTTGAAAGTAGCGACCGTTCTTAGCTTGCAAGACAACAACAAGCTGACACAATCAAACAGCCACTGAGATCCAGGGGACGCTGCATCTCCTGGATCTCTGCACCTGTCCAGTTGCTCATCTTAATGTCCGCGGATGAAAGGATGGACTGACTGCTGCGATCAGCTATTTCCTGGTTTTAAAACTCCTCTGTTGTAGGTTGCACAACAGTGCAGGTCATCTACATGTCCGCCCATCTCACCCATGGGCCGGCACATTTCCGCCTCGGTTTTAGATGGCAGTCCAGGTGGAAATAAGTATACCCTCCGTGGTGGCAAATTGGGGGTCTGTTTTGGTCCACTGCCCTCTGTCTAAAACTGCCTACTGAGCCGCCAAAAGGACGGACAAATAGGCGGCTTGGTGCTCTGTCTAAACACGGCTAGTGTTGGTTTTTTAAGTGGGATTTTTCCTTAGGCGACAATGAAAAGACATGAACAATAAACATTTCCTTTGTTATCCTTTTTATTTTAAATCAAAAAAATACAATTTAGTAGTTTGTGATAGAATCGTAGAAGAAGACTGCCGTTGTCTTCTTCTACTCACTGTAAACTAGGATATATGCGCGTGTTTCATTCATTCTTTCAAAGATGCTTAACTGGCTGAAATCACCATCTCATTTTTATGAGATACATCTCATTATTTTGAGATACCATCTCATTATTTTGAGATACTATCTCATTTCTATGAGATACATCTCATTATTTTGAGATACCATCTCATTTTTATGAGATACCATCTGATTATCTTGCGATACCCTCTGATTATTTTGAGATACATCTCATTATTTTGAGATACCTTCTCATTTTCATGATATACCATCTCATTATTTTGAGATACCGTCTCATCATTTTGAGATACCCTCTCATTATTTTGAAATATCCTCTCATTTCTATGAGATACCTTCTCATTTTTATGAGATACCTTCTCATTATTTTGAGATACCATCTCATTATTTTGAGATACTGTCTCATTGCTATGATATACATCTCATTATTTTGAGATACCATCTCATTTTTATGAGATACATCTCATTATTTTGAGATACCATCTCATTTCTATGAGATACAATCTCATTTCTATGAGATACAACTCATTATTTTGAGATACCGTCTCATTTTTATGAGATACCATCTCACTATTTTGAGATACATCTCATTATTTTGAGATACCATCTCATTATTTTTGAGATACCATCTCATTGCTATGAGATACTATCTCATTGCTATGAGATACATCTCATTATTTTGAGATACCATCTCATTTTTATTAGATACATCTCATTATTTTGAGATACCATCTCATTATTTTGAGATACCATCTCATTTCAATGAGATACCATCTCATTATCTTGTGATACCCTCTCATTATTTTGAGATACATCTCATTATCTTGCGATACCCTCTCATTTTTTTGAGATACTATCTCTTTGCTATGAGATCTCATTTTTTTGAGATACCATCTCATTGCTATGAGATACATCTCATCATTTTGAGATACCATCTCATTTTTATGAGATACATCTCATAATTTTCATGATATACCATCTCATTATTTTGAGATACCCTCTCATTTTTATTAGATACATCTCATTATTTTGAGATACCATCTCATTATTTTGAGATACATCTCATTATTTTGAGATACATCTCATTATTTTGAGATACCTTCTCATTTTCATGAGATACATCTCATAATTTTGAGATACATCTCATTATCTTGCGATACCCTCTCATTTTTATTAGATACATCTCATTATTTTGAGATACCATCTCATTATTTTGAGATACATCTCATTATTTTGAGATACATCTCATCATTTTGAGATACCTTCTCATTTTCATGAGATACCATCTCATTATCTTGTGATACCCTTTCATTATTTTGAGATACTGCTCATTATCTTGCGATACCCTCTCATTATTTTGAGATACATCTTATTATTTTGAGATACCATCTCATTATTTTGAGATACCATCTCATTATTTGGAGATACTATCTCATTTCTATGAGATACCATCTCATTATCTTGTGATACCCTCTCATTATTTTGAGATACATCTCATTATCTTGCGATACCCTCTCATTTTTTTGAGATACTATCTCTTTGCTAGAGATCTCATTATTTTGAGATACCATCTCATTGCTATGAGATACATCTCATAATTTTGAGATACATCTCATTATCTTGCGATACCCTCTCATTATTTTGAGATACATCTCATTATTCTGAGATACCTTCTCATTTTCATGAGATACCATCTCATTATCTTGTGATACCCTCTCGTTATTTTGAGATACTATCTCTTTGCTATGAGATCCATCTCATTATTTTGAGATACCATCTCATTGCTATGAGATACATCTCATTATTTTGAGATACCATCTCATTATCTTGCGATACCATCTCTTTGCTATGAGATCCATCTCATTATTTTGAGATACCATCTCATTGCTATGAGATACATCTCATTATTTTGAGATACCATCTCATTATCTTGCGATACCCTCTCTTTATTTTGAGATACATCTCATTATTTTGAGATACCTTCTCATTTTCATGAGATACCATCTCATTATCTTGCGATACCCTCTCGTTATTTTGAGATACTATCTCTTTGCTATGAGATCCATCTCATTATTTTGAGATACCATCTCATTGCTATGAGATACATCTCATTATTTTGAGATACCATCTCATTATCTTGCGATACCCTCTCTTTATTTTGAGATACATCTCATTATTTTGAGATACCTTCTCATTTTCATGAGATACCATCTCATTATCTTGCGATACCCTCTCGTTATTTTGAGATACTATCTCTTTGCTATGAGATCCATCTCATTATTTTGAGATACCATCTCATTGCTATGAGATACATCTCATTATTTTGAGATACCATCTCATTATCTTGCGATACCCTCTCTTTATTTTGAGATACATCTCATTATTTTGAGATACCTTCTCATTTTCATGAGATACCATCTCATTATCTTGCGATACCCTCTCGTTATTTTGAGATACTATCTCTTTGCTATGAGATCCATCTCATTATTTTGAGATACCATCTCATTGCTATGAGATACATCTCATTATTTTGAGATACCATCTCATTATCTTGTGATACCCTCTCATTATTTTGAGATACATCTCATTATCTTGCGATACCCTCTCATTATTTTGAGATACTATCTCATTGCTATGAGATCCATCTAATTATTTTGAGATACCATCTCATTGCTATGAGATCCATCTCATTATTTTGAGATACCATCTCATCTTTATGAGATACATCTCATTATTTTGAGATACATCTCATTATTTTGATATACCACCTCATTATTTTGAGATACATCTCATTATTTTGAGATACCTTCTCATTTCTATGAGATACCATCTCATTATTTTGAGATACCTTCTCATTTTTATGAGATACCATCTTATTATTTTGAGATACCTTCTCATTATTTTGAGATACCTTCTCATTAGTTTGAGATACCTTTTTATCATTTTGAGAGTCTTTATCCTTGTCATTTCATTTTTACACTGTAAAAAACATGGCCTTGTGCATTGTCAATTAATAAATCTTTTTTAAAAAAATGCTTCCAGAATATCTTGTAGTGTAGTGTAGCTTTAAAGTTTAAATCAATTCACATGGCTTTTAAAAATGACTCATTATAAAATAATTATAAATAAACTGTCCATGTTAATAGCACATTCCACTCCACAAGTTTTTAAAAATTATACAATGTTAATAAAAACTAAAGATGAATATACTGTAACCCTGACAGAAGCTTTCCTAATACCAAAGTATGAATCTTCACAAATCCTCAGAACCCCACACCCATGTACTTATCCTCCAGTCTGCTATGAAATCAACACTGGTAAGAGCCTTATAGCTCTTTGCGTTGTGGATAGATCAGATAAAGCCCTTAGGTTAATAAAACACAATTTGGATGAGTTCCATTACTCTGAGTCACTCAATGAGACAATGCCATTTCTATATGCAGCGAAAGTTTGTGTCAGACTCATGAAGTGACAGATTCACTGAATACAGTCTGTGCTTCTCCAATATCTAGGTCCATTCTTTGGAAATGTAGTCTTAGGCTGACAGTATGAGAGTGCACAAAGAGCAGGGGAGTGAAACATCCAGGTTGTTGCAGACACACCCTTCCTCCCCAAGAAGTGGCCACACACTGGTCTCCATGGCTGGAGGAGGGTAAGACAGAGTCACAGAACACAGACATGTTCGAATGTGACCATCTTCGAACTAAGATGACTTTTTACAAATACCATGTCTGACACTAACTCAGAGTTTTTACTCATGAAATTCATGATTGACAGACGAAGTAAGGCATCTGTAAGAGGAAACTGTATTTTATGGCATGATAAGAAAGTGACACCAATGTTGCCTACCTCAGGCATTCAGAGGCCACCCTAAAGCAATTTGTTCATATCTGTCATTTTTTTTTACATGTCCTCCTGCCTGGATACACATTGGTGTGGGCCAACTGTAAAGAGAATGTTACTGAGTCAACTATTCTCTGTTCATTATCTTGGATCCCATCACAGTTTAAATGCCTGACGCTATCAGCATGTAGGATTTTGAGGATTGACTGGAAAAACTGTACATGCATTTTTATTTGCATGAAAATGAACCAAATAGCAGCAATGGATAGCTTCAGTACAACACTCAATGCACAACAATTTTGTTATTGGGCTTAAAATCCAATCAAGCTTGTGTTCAACCACAGTTGCCCCTCGTGTGTTTTATCCAGAAGTACCAAGAAAAGGTCATAATGTTATTTATTCTCATTTTGCTGAGCTTTTTGCAATGGAATTGTACAAAGATATGCTTTGAACTCCCTTTGCTTCCTGGATACCCATAGGCCTCAGATTTGCTGCAGGCTCAAGTGGTCACCAAGGAAGTTCATTTGAAGTTGCAACATGTAAGAATTTAAGCATCCTAAACAGCTATGGCAGCAATCCAATGATCCCATGCAGTGAGCTCACAGTACAGTCATACTCGAGTCAGTTAACAGGACCGCTGGCTACATGGCTAACTCAGCTAACTAGGTTACAGTAGTGGTGATATGCTGACCCTTTTTGCTTCTAGTATGAAGGCAACAGGTGGGCAATTCTTACATAATACATGTAGCGTATTGCCTCGTCTTGGACATAGAATTATGTGGCCATTTAAAAACATCTTAACAAAAAAAAAATCTGTCTTTAAAAAACATTCTGACTGAGAAGCTCAGAAGTTCAATTACAAAAAAGAACCAACCATTTAAGCTTTAACAGAACCAGATGTGTTTGCTGGTCATGATGAGTACCCCTCAGCTGGTTATACTGCCTCCTCCAGAGCAGCATCAAAAACTGCTATTTTTAAAACACTAAGAAGGCTCGACACAACATGAAACCTTGCTTGTAGTATCACCAGGGTCTCTACACATGAAAGTGAGCATTGTGAAAATTGTTTGTGTAAAAACAGTTTACTAAAAAGAAGGTTTTTGGACAACTCACGTTAGCAGTAGCACTCTGGCGTGCCGCTGTCATGGCAGACAAAAAGTGTCAGTCCCTGAGTGCGACCTAACAGGCACGCTTGAGGAGCGGTCCACCATTACTCTCTCGATCACTCTCATTGCTACTGCTAACATGAGTTGTCCAAAAACTTTCTTTTTAGTCTCTTTACTCAAACTCTGTTGCATCATTTTTGACTATCGATTTTAAAAATGCACTATAGAGATTTGGAAAGTGATTTCAAACATAAGACAATGACTTCATTGACTGATGCCTAGAAAAACTAAATAAACTAACTGAAAACACAGTTTCATATGGTTTTAGTTTGTTTACATGTGGTGCACCCTGCCACCGCTCTACCTTCAAACAGGGTTCTGGAGACCATATTTCCCTCTGACAACAGCTTGTCTATACAGGAATGGGCAAAAAATGATTCTGAGTTTCTGATCTTTTACACAATGAATTGTGTAAATATTACAATTCTGAGTTGGAATTTCTTCTCCAAAACTACATAGTGCCCCTTTAAAATCTGCCTCTGGCTGCTTCCCTATCATCATGGAAGTGCAACATGAAATCAGTGGTGTATCTCTTTAGAAGTCCAATCTGACATGTTATAATCAAATTCAATTCATTTGTTTACTTGTTCACTTGTACTGTACCATGTTTATGGTAGTTCAATTGCATAAAACACTCCATGGCACCTGTCTAATGGCTGGTTACAGCTTGGGTCTACAATCCTGGACAGCTAGCAAGCGAGCTAGCAAGATTTGAAAGTGGCACCTCCTCTAGGTTCTACCCCCCCATCCCGTCAGTGCTCCGTCCAAAGCCACGCCCCCACAAACTTGTAGGCGAATCTGGCAGTGGGACTTAACAGGGAGAAGGAGATGCCAGAGCATGACACAGCAATTCAGCATGGAGCAGACAGGAAGTAAAGTGTAATAACAAACAACATCCGGTTACTTTTCAAAATAAGACACTCCGTGTTGACACCAGCACACGTCGTGAGGCCCATAGACATAATGTACGTAGACGCCTCATAGACTGAAGTTGCCTATTGGAGCTAACGTATCAGTGCGGCCGCCATCTTGGATGGGTCTCCAATGCGACCCCCCTGCATTTATTTCTACTGAGGAAGGTGTATCCCCAACTACAATAATCATAACCTCCCGAATTTTTACCGGATTTTCACATGGTTACAAACAGCAGAGATTTAGTTATGATACAGGGCGCTGTCACAAAAATTATATATATATATATATATGTTTATATATATATGTT
>JARJLU010015397.1:0-12462 GCA_030272975.1 Sparidentex hasta
CGGTCGTTATACCGGTCTGTCATGGTGAAGAGAGAGCTGAGTCGAAAGGCGAAGCTCTCGATTTACCGGTCAATCTACGTTCCTACCCTCACCTATGGTCATGAACTTTGGGTCATGACCGAAAGAATAAGATCCCGGATACAAGCGGCTGAAATGAGTTTCCTCCGCAGGGTGGCGGGGCGCTCCCTTAGAGATAGGGTAAGGAGCTCTGTCACCCGGGAGGAGCTCGGAGTAGAGCCGCTGCTCCTCCACATCGAGAGGAGCCAGTTGAGGTGGCTCGGGCATCTGTTTCGGATGCCCCCGGGACGCCTTCCTCGGGAGGTGTTCCTGGCATGTCCCTCTGGGAGGAGACCCCGGGGAAGACCCAGGACACGCTGGAGCGACTATGTCGCCCAGCTGGCCTGGGAACGCCTTGGGATCCTCCCAGAAGAGCAGGAGGAAGTGTCCGGGGTGAGGGAAGTCTGGGTGTCCCTTCTCGGACAGCTGCCCCCGCGACCCGGTAACAGATAAGCGGAAGAAGATGGATGGATGGATGTATGCTGAACTAAATCAAGGTAAATAACAGGCTTTAAAGCCAGCACAGCTCAAATTCAGTCAGTTCACACCTGACATGACCATGTGTCTTGAGTGACCACTTGTGAACGACTCTTACTTCCCTTCACTCTATATGCAAACACAACATTGCTAGGACAAACAGAGACAATGTTTTTAACATTTGTAGGACTTACATATACGAATGTCTTGTAGACAGTGTTTTACAAAATTTAAAACGTTTCTCTAAACTGAACAACTCATGAAACTAAGTTAGTTTGGGGATTTTCCCCACTGGTGACAAAGACATAGCCAATATTGGTTAGTGTTTGCTGTCTTTGTAAAATTTGACAAGTTAACCCTAAATAAATGTTCATAAATTCTGTGTAAACAGTGATCATACTGTCACCATAACAACCACCACTTCCTGCACTGATGTCGTCCTGTCAGGGCTCAATCAGGACGTATTGGCCCTTAGACTACAACAGCTATGTTGTCGAATACGTCCCAGACTACCTTGATAAGTGGTTTGAGTGATGGGATCAAAATGCCTGTTGGTGGATGCTTACACTTGTGTTTAGTGCTGTCCACTATGCTGTGTTTGGATCAAGATTAAGATTAATGCCAAGTATAAACAAATAATCTGCCGTATTTGCTTACCAAATGGCACAACGGAAATATATTTCCCACGAAACTTGCTATCAATAGTGATGTGCTGCCACAGGGTCCATCCTCTCTGTGATGTCACATGGTGGGCAGCAGCTGGTGGGTGATGACTGACCTGAGAGTGGATGGCACCAGCTTGTGTCAGCAGAGGCAGTATACACATCACACTGCATTTACATTTTTGTTCTCAACTACGGAGGAATCTTATCTTTAGAAAAAAGCAAGTATGAGTGTGTGTAAAATATACCTCTGAAGATATGCGTCTGTACTCGTCTCACCTGCTCACAAATGGAACGATAACCATACTCCTCTAGTCGGTCCAGCTCGTAAGTCTCCCCCAGCAGGGGGTTGAAGGGTTTGGCTGTACGGTGGACTGTGGTGGAGTAGGAAGAGACAGAAAAGGCAGCCACCAGGCACATCTGCTCAAGGGAGGAGTCACAGCGAGCTGCTCGGTCCAGAAGCTCGCTGTACTCCAGATCCTCGGTCAGGCGCTGCAGCATCGACAGCGGCTCGTTGAAGTTTACCTGCAATCACACAGAGGCAGAAAATGAGTCCTTTAAAAGTCCACATTTAAATTTCCCAAAATATAGTATGGGCAATTTGTACTATGAGTTTGAATTTACAGGCATGGGTATCTTAGACAGATCTTTGCCAATACAGTTCTTCATGATGCTCCACAGGTTAAGGGAGTAATTTGGTTTGTCAGGAATTCGACTGCGTCTTGTTCTTCGAAGCATATGGTTTGTGCCTGAGGTGTCCTACAAAAAGGACAAAACACAGAGTTTTAGTGGACATAAAAACGAGGCACACCTCTTTTATCAGTATCAGTATTTTTGGGACCTACATTCTCATTGTGAGTCCAGTCATTGGACACTCCTCCACTCATCATACTCTGGTTGCTCCCTGAGCGCCTGAGGGAAGGCAACATCATTTAAATACAGTTCACCATTTCACAGTAACTGTGCTTGTGGCTAATCTAGGACACCGTTCTGAGATTAGACTGCACAGAGTCTCACTTGTGCTGTATGTTGCCACTAGCAGTCACGGTTATGAATGCAGGCGAGTCCTCCATGGCATCGAAGAACTCTGCCTCGTCATTCTCATCACTTGCATCCCCCTCCTGAGACCGCTCCACACCTATGGTAAGAAATGCGGGACAAGGGGATGGGTTAGCTGAGTGTCTTATGTATATATATGTCTTTCAATTAGGGATGTACAAGTAAACCATCATCTATATCTGCGTTGGTTCAAACAAGTAAATTATCTGTATCTTTAATCAAAATGTGCAGGTCTTAAATATGAAGTGGCTGGTGCTTAATCCAGAAATGGGGAGGGCCAACTAGAAATTATTAATTTAAGACTGAAATTGATTTGGGTTTCCAGAATTCCAGGTTGGGATTTCTAGGACAGCCTCAGAACTGATTTTCAGATCAATGTTTTTGATCACATGAGTAAGAGAACTATTTACCAAGCAAGTTTTTTATAAACTTATAAATCAATAAACTCCAGTCAGCGATCCTTCAGATATTGAAGCACTTTACTACAAAATGTATAAGTTAGTACAAAGTACACTATCTGTATCAGATAATTGTTTCAGTCGAGTATTCACTCAACCCTAATATAAATCCTAAACACTGTCAAAAAAAACACACACACTATGACAGAATATCCCAGCAAAAAGACAGTTGAAGCTCATGATTAAATTGTTTGCAACTGATACGGGATGATTTATTTAGCTTGCCTGTTTGCGTTGTATGATGCGTGATATAACCATTAAAACTCATAAGAATAAGATATGTCTGTGACAACTTAAACGCAAATAACTAGTGTTTGTGTAACTTGTGTAGCATTTGTAACAGTGGTTTAAGGGGCATTCACACCAAGAATGAAAACTATGACAATAAATACAAATAGATTGTTTTAAAAAATCTTCACACATTAGCTATAATGACAACAATAATGGGGAGCGATATTGTTGCGATTACTTTCAGAGCGATTTGATGAACGATCGATTTTGGGGACATTTTCCTACAAAATAATATTGCAAGGGTGCTTATAATATTGGTTTTTAACTGTAGTTTATCCCTTTTATACACACTAATTGATGGCATTTAAGAGACACTTTTCAGATGGTTGACTCTTGCAGTAGTTGCTGCCTTAATTACAAGTGTGTAAGTTGCAGCCATGGTACAATTAAGTAATGTGGCTATAAAAAGTCTGATGCAGTCAACATTGAGATACATGATGTCTGACTGAGCAACATTTCCATGATAGACATGCATCACTTCTACTGGCCAGAGGAGGGCCATGCTCTAATTCTGTCAGACTTCACTTGAGAGACCGCGAGTGATGTATCTCACCTGTATATGAGGTGGGATTCTCCCTCCAGGCTCTCTCTAAGCTGTTGTGCTGTTTGGCTAACTGTTCGATGGTCTCCTCCAGATGGTGACGCTGTTCTCTCTCATGCTGCAGGGCCTTTTGCCACCTCCGGCTGTGAGATTCTGCCACGTCCAGGAAGTCACGACAAGCCTGAGGTGCGAACACAGCACAACATAAGATGCAGGCAGAGCTCTCATTAAAAGAGACATTTGCCACAGACCAGTCTCCAGTAGTTGGACAGGCGAAGGCTTGCACAGTGTGAACTCACATTGATCATAGCATTGGAGGTGATGCGGAAAAGCGTGGCTCGCTCATTAACAGCTTTCACTTTGTCTGTGCTTTCAGAAGATCCACGCAGTTCCTCGAGTTCGCTGAGGGAGCGTTGGAGGGCAGCACCGTGCTTTCCTATCAGCTCATTACAGGTGCTCAGGTCATCTAGCTTGCTGGCCAGAGTCTTGAGCACCCCTTGGGTTAGGGCTCGGTCTTCCTGAGGTACAGGGCCTTCATCTCCTGAGTCATCTTCACACAAAGACGTATAAGTAATAGGCTGCGAATTTATTAGACAATTTCAAGAACCATTAAAGGTTATTACATCTGAGCAATTTGGTTGGTGAAAAGATTAAGTCTGTATACACAGCATGGGAAATTCATTTCTCATCAGACATCCTGAGAAAGACAGTTTAAATGAGAGAGTGTTTATGGGGAACGGATGGAAGAGGATAAAAACACTTCACACCCTGATCCCCCACACCCCTTCCTCCACAAGATCGGAAAACTGTGAATGAACACGGTTGCCCTGGAAACGTAGGCCTGTGCAATCGGGAGGCTAGGCTATTTTTAGAAGAAAAGGGAGAAAGAAAGATGACGCACTACCCTTTTCCTCCGCTCTCTACCCCTTTGCTGGCATGAGCTGAGCCGTCAGTCTCAGGGATTTTTAGAGGGAGAGCAGGGCGGCTGGATTGATTCAAAGACTTGATAAAAGAAAGATCATGACATTAAGTTAAGAAGTCCTTAATTACTTCAACCTAAAACCTTGTCTGTTTTACTCTAAAAAGTGTCATTTTTTCATCTAAAATAAAAATAAAAAAGCGTATTAATCAGACAAAACATTTTTCTCAATCTACCACCTCTGTTTGTTTATTTAAGGTAACTCTCTATAAAGACAGATTTTTTGCAAGATTTTTAGAATTTACATGCATTTCTCTGTAGTGTTTTTGTCCACAAAACATATTTGTAATAATGGATGTGCCAAAGAGTCTGTAATGTATTTAAAGACCCTGGATTCAAGACATCTAAAAGGCTCTACAAATGTAGACAATGGCTGGTTTCACAGTCAACAGTTATGAATGTCAACATGAATAATCCAGTATTAAAATGCAAACGATTGCGCCATCATACTGTATGTAATGAAACTTTTCTAGGTCAAAACATGTCTTCCCTGCTAAAAGATACGGATTGTGTGTGTAATCTGAAAACTCCCAGGCACGGTGACTGAATCTAGGCCAGTGCCTGCATTGCCTGAGCAGGCAGACCAATTACAACTACACTCTGTGAGAGAGGGGGAAAAGAAATAAAAACAATCAGGGCAAACTGGATTAACAAAGTCTCAGGAGGAGGAGAAGATTAAAAATGTGAGGATGAAAAATCCTTCAGGCATCTGTGATGGTTTCATGACCCATATACAACAGAGAGAGAGAGGGATCACTTGACTTATTGTAACCAAGGTGTGTGATTACTTTATACTGATTAATTTGATCCAGCTGCACTCTAAGCTGTTCATATGGTAGTGCACCTATTCTTACATTAACATAACACACATCCGTGGTATAATGGTACATGCTAGTCTTTACTGGTCTGGTTGGTGTGCTAGTGGTTAATTTTTCACACAGGACACACTGGAGAGTCTGAGACTAAGTGGTGACTCATCGTTGAATCATGAAAACACACCCACAGGTGAAAGAGGGAGCAACAATATGGACACAGAGTGGGCAGAGAGAATCAGAGTTAAAAATCAGGGGATGCACCGTGAGCGTCAGCAACGCAGACGAAGCCTGTTCGACTGTAATCCCTGTGAACAGACATGTGGATTCACTCTCACATACGTTAAACCTTCACCTTTGATTCAGTGTTGTGAGATAGGTTTGGATGTAGCTCCAGAACATACCTATTTATACTATAAAAATGGCACATGTGTCGTGTAGTGCTCTTACAAGATAGCTTCTGCAATACCCTACCAATAACTGCTGTTGTCATCCGCTTTTAGCCGATTAATATGCCTGGCTATTATTGCCACTAAGCCCATAACCAAACCGTGTAATATTAATCTGTCATCAAGTCACATCAAGCATACCACAGAAGCGCATGCATAACAACACACAAGTTATTCTGTTTATAGCAGCAGCATTGTGACAGCATTAATGATGTTTCTTTAAGAATAAGACATTAGATTAGTGGTATATTCATATACATAAATAGCTGTGGTCATATTTCAATACTTAATTGAAAATAATAAAGCTAGAACATGCAGTAACAGCACTGTAAAACACACTATGTGAACTGTGGGAAACCTCAGTTTAAAAAAAAAATAAAAGTAGAGTGTAAAATCTTCCAAATGTGCTCAGCTCCTTTAATCCTGTTAAGTATTTTAGCTGTAATCACCACCAATAAGCCAAAGTCCACTGCTGCACAATGCTCGATGCAGCAGAAACACCTCACACATCAGTCATGGTCTCCATATGCTAATGTGGACAGAGTAAAAGACAATATTGATTTGCATCTTGCAGGTGTGAACCTTTTACTCAGCACTAACGGATGCTTAAAGGCCCACACCTCTCGGGAATGACTCCTCGAACAGCTGTATTTACTGCAACAATCTGGAGAAAAAAATATGATTAACATCAGACAAATATGTCACATTCCACTGTGACTGACTGTTAAATATTGTCCTGTTGTTCCGCAGCGACTTTGACACCTGCAGTGCCATTTTAGTGCCTTCAAAGCAAATTCTGTCCTGTGAAAGAGAAATCACATCAGCAAATTGACACAGAATACAGCCAAACTTACTGAACTCCATAAACTGATGCACACCGCAACATAACAAACACACACATGGATGCAAGCAAACGTACAAGCACGGCTTCTATCAGGATGCTGATTCTGCTCTTTGTAAAAAGACATAATAATTGGTTACTTACAAGGTGACACTCATTAAAAAAGCTGCACTCCTGTCTCCCTATTGTCCACAGTGTAGGATGAAAAATGTTTTCAATGAAAACGCTCACACCCTCTCTCTCTCTCTTCCACCCCTCCCGTTACCAGACCGAGAGGAGGAGTCTAAAGGAAGGTCATTTCATTCAGCTCTCACTGTCGTCATACTGAAGAAGACGGGGAGGGAGAAAGGAGGCGGAGTGGGAGGGAAGTGGTAGCTGCTTGTGTGTGCAGAAGAGAAAGAGAGAAGAAGATGCACACCATGCATCTTTTTCTCTGCTCTTTCGCTAAAGCATCTGCGAGGAACTAATAAGACTTGATAGCAGCACATTAAAATGTCTCCCAGACTCCTAGAATACAAGACTTTTTATATCATAATATTGTTTTATCATGTGATTCGGTCCCAAGGTACAAAGTGCACATCATAGGAATGAAAGCTGAAAGACAACCTTATTTAAAATCACCTGACTGAATGCAGATTTTGCATTAAACAAGCGTCTCACACATGTCCCAACTGACCTTTCCGTGAGAACATATAGATCAACACTGCCCTCTTGTGGCTTGTTGTTTACATAACGTAACAAATAAATAAAATATGCATTTAGGTAAGTGGGTCTTTGTTGCATGAGCCTGCATTCGGGTTACAGTTAAAATTAGCTTGTCTACCGCAGATTTTGTCAGGTGAGACGTGTTGTTCCTTTCAAGCACATGTTCTGGGACAGTTCTTTGCTTGAGGGCAGTACTGCACGGGAACATTCATCACACTTTAGCAGGGCTAGAAACCAGTTAAAAATGACACTCCAACACATTGTACTGTCTGAAACGCACATATTATGCCCACCTCACCTGAGTGGTGCATTAGCAGAGTGGCATTGGCCTTGGCTTGCTGCAGGGCTGACACCCATCGCTGACACTCGCCCTCTGAGGTGGCCTTCAGGTGGTAGCTCCGGCCTCCACTAGTTAAAACCAAGTGGCAGGTGTCGCCCACCTCGATGTGCGCCGTTGCCAGGGGAATGGTGCCCCGGCAGGTGTGTGCCATTTCTGCCTGAGTCCTGGGGAACGCAAAGAAAACAGTTGGAGAAAAGATGAGTTGTTAACAGTGGCACGACACAGTGGTTTCTGTGTGTATGTGCCCCATTTACAAAATAGGGCAGCTTCATTTTTATAGTGGGTTCAAATTAGTTTACTGTTAAAAAACGCATCCAAATAAGTCTGTCGAACAATCAAGCCTCGGTGATGAAGGATTTCTCTGGTGACAAGCTTTGGACAATTTGTAGTCTAAATTTCTCTGGAGGTTTTAAACAAAATGTCCTGTAGCTTAACGCTCTGACCTTTGACCTTACATGATTATGGCTGCTTTCATACAGATTTTATATATTACTGTTCATAATGTTTTTTACAAGCTACTTTAGGATTCCTTTATGGTTTGTATTCTATGACATATATAAAGGATATACTGAAAATTTTGTAACAATTAAACATGTGGAGTAATAAACAGTGGAGTGGGGATCGAGTGATGTTTTTTTTACAGGGCCAATACATACACCTATTGTAAGGCATCAAGGAGACCAGTGAACTGATATTTGGAACCGATATGCATTTGCCGTGAAAACGAAAACCTTAGTTTAAAAATTTTGATTGATTCTAGGTACAATTTCCTCAATGTTTCTGTGGTATTTTACTCAAATATGCCCATTTTCTGCTAGCTCATACTTCTAACATTAGTTACTAATTCCTATTACTTTTGACATGACACTGAGTGGAAGTGGCACATTTTTAATAGGTGTATTAAATATGTAATCTGACTAAAAATGCTGAATATCAGCTTAATATATAGCTGGGCTGATAATTGGTCTATGCCTACACTGTAGACTGCACCCTTCTTAGGCCTCTTTACTTGTTTTGCATTTTATGTCATTATCTGCTTATATACTGCAGTTTTATATTACTGAGGGAGAGCTATCTCTTTGTATTGTTCATCAGTGACATATTTAGGTTACAGTTAACACTGTCATTTTCTGGAGTTTGTCTAAAACTTGTGCAAACATATAAAACTCAGATTCATGTACAGCTATCTTAAACTAGCTAGTCAGCTATACTAGTTAAGATAACTAACCTAGCCAAATATCGCAGTTTAGAATAACAATGCATGAGATTCGCATGAAAATGGGTTAGCTAAACTACTGAAGGACACAATATGGAACATGAGCTCAGTTTGTTCTCTTAGCTCTTAATTTAATAGATGTATTATTCACATGTCAGAAGGCGGTGACTCAGGTAATTTGAACCGGCATCTGTCAGGGCACTCCCTCTTTTGGATGGACAAGCTCAAAAGTTTTATTTTCCATATTAGAATTAATTTAGTTTAACATTTCGTAACAGGCATCATGTGTCAGTGAACTGACACGCAGCTCCGAAAATGAATTATCATGAAGTTTTCCCGTTGATAAAATAAATGCGTGTCAAAAATGTCGGTCGCGGCCACCGTTAGTAACCGTTAGTAACCGTTACCTGTAGTAGGACAGCAGGCCGTTGCTCAGGACGAACCAGCGCCGCTGGTAGCCCTTCAGGTAGTTGGTCCATTTAAAGAGCCAGCCTCTGTAGGTGTCCAGCCCGTCCAAACACGGCAGGTGGAGTCCCGGGAGAGTCGGGGAGGGCAGGCACCTCACCAGCTCGTTCATATCCCCAACTCCCTCACTCGGCCGCCGAGGTTACTCTTGCGGGACGGACGGAGAGCGGCTGCAGTTTCCGTGGAGTTGCCGCCTGTCAACAGCTGCACCGCCACCTTTTAGCTAGCTGCGTGAGTGAGCCAGCTGCACCGCACCGCACCGCACCGCTCCGCACTGTATCCTCCGCTAACGCTACTGTTAGCTTGCAGCTGTTTGCTGGAGCTGTGACTGTGCCTCTTCCCCCCCACGTCCCCCTCTTTACCCTGAAGTACTTTTCTGTTTTAAAAATAAAAATCTAGTGACGTTAAGTGTTCCCGGCAGGATGAAATGGAGGAGAAGGGCATCAGAGGGCTGGTGAAAGTGTTGCAGCGGTTGGAGGCTGCACTTTGACTGCGTGTTGTATTAAAGCCTGTGGATGTGAGAGAGAGGGGAGATCATGATGACGTCCTTATTACGGGATTGTAGCATATGGGTGCAGGTCTGTGTGTGTGTGTGTGCGTGCTTGTGTGTGTGTGTGCGTGCGTGCATGTGTGTGTGTCACATATGGCATTTACTGCGGCTTTTTTTTTTTTTTCATAATTTCAGGAGCCCGTAGGAGGAAGATTAGTGCTTCGAAAACAATGAAGGCAGCCAATGATGCTGTGTCAGGACGTAACAAAATAAACACCAAATAGAAGTAATACATTCAAGTTTTTTTTCTTCCCCTCATTTTGAGACATCCGAAAAATAAATGTTGATTCGTAAATTTCAGTCAGAGATTGTGCGATTAAAGACAAGAAGTCCGAAGTTTTATGTTATGATGCATGAGTGGCTGCCTGCTGCAGTGTGAGGTCACCGCCACCAGGGGGCACCGTCGCTGCTCTGTCACAGCTGCAGTGTGGATACAGCAGTGTATGGTGCTGATAGTCTGAGACAATGCTCATCATAATGTGGTTAAGTGTTGTTCTATGTGTGAAGCATATGGGAACAACAACTTTCATTCCCTCGTGCAACTCTTTGTTGCAACAAAACAACAACAAATAAATGACCTTGATACCTTTGTCAGCAATAAGCCACACAGGAACACAGTCAAAAAATGCCTCTTTATATCATTAGTTTATGGTTTTTCAGTTTTTCCCTCTGTTAGTGTGGAGAATCACATCATCAATCCAATATGATATTAAAACCAAATGCCTGTTTGATCATAGAAAGTCACAAATCAGAGATAATAAAGAACAAATGAGGCGAGTGCTGCACTGGGTCAGGTAGTAAAAATCAAGTTTTGTAACATTAAACAATCAGGAATGTTTTTCATATGAAAAAAACAAACAAAAAAACAACAACGAACAACTAAATAAAAACACACTGGCACTGAAGCTGTATATGCTTGCATTTCTTGAAACCTTTATTCAACACATCAAAATGGTAAAATATTAGACTCTTGTACAGACAATAATTTAAATAAATACCATGATTAATCATCATTAACGAACGCAACGAGCAGTATCATCAAAGAAAGACCTAAGGCTTCTTGATTTTTATTTTTTTTCTGGAGTATCTGATATTTTTCCTATCGATTACAGGGGAGGTTAACTTGAAATAAATGCGCTAATAAGTAAATAAGCAAACAGCTAACGGTTGAGGATTATTTTCATTTGGCATCATCACAGTCAAAAGTGAAAACTTTTCATTGTACAATCATTTCTGCAAAGTGCTTTGTGACATTATGCCTCACAAAAAAAGGGTTGTAATGTTTTTTATCCTTTCTTTAGATTTCGATGCCTGCGGGATTTCTCTCATCACGGAAAAAAACCCCAATGGCATCTTCATATCATCATCAGAAATAAATCTCTATGGCACTACGTCAGGATGCTTGATATGAACTTCAATAGTTGTAACATATTTGAACTTTACATTGCACTGTATAACTTATTTATTTTAAATACCATGTCGTAAATCATACAAAACCAGTTTACACAGCACAAAGCAAAATGAAAAGATCCACTCAACTGGTGTGACAAGTAGTGCCGAGCGACATCTCGCCCACAAAACTCAAATCATGAACGGAACGAGAGGAAATTTTTGAGCCTCTGTATACTCAGAGGTCTGCTGGGTACAGTAGTAAGGCAGTCAGCACAGCCGAGAACACTTTTAAAAATTGTCATGGTGAAAAACGTTGCTACAAGAGTGAGCTTCAATCCATTGTCTTGAAGGTTTGTTGTCGTTTATCACAGTGTGAGTTCTTCCTGCTTCCGGCATCCGTCCCGATCATAGAAAGTCTGCCCCCCGCCCGTGTGCAGCACTTCAGGGTCCGTAGTTTTTAAAGCAGGCCGTCTTGTTCGAAAACGGAGGGCAGGAGGGAGAAGTCGAAGGGCACGAACTTGACACCGGTCCCGTGGTAGAACTTGTTCTGAAACTCCACCCTGAAATTAAAGCGTGTCTCAATCTTAATGATGAAAGTACATTTGAAAGACTCAGCGTGCGATAATTAAAAAAGGCTTTATATCTATTTAATTCATCAAGAACAGTCAAGGAAAGTTCAGAAAATGACCTGAATCACCCAGTCTTACAAAGTAGGAAAAGTTTTGATTGAGACTATACCGTAATAACTGCACATTAGCTGAAAGGATAAGCTGCTTAATGGATGCTAATAGAACATAATAGATGTGGAGAGACTGGTCTTAGCCCAGCTGAGGCCACAGGTGAGGATGTTTTTGGACCCTTTACAGTTTGCCTATCAGCCCCACTTAGGTGTTGACGATGCTGTCATTCACCTGCTGCAACGAGCCCACATGCATTTGGATGGTGGAGGAAGCACTGTGAGGATCACTTTTTTTGATTTCTCCAGTGCTTTCAACACCATTCAACCACTGCTGCTGGGTGAGAAGCTGCGGGGGATTGGTGTTAACGACACAGTGATCTCCTGGATTACTGATTACCTGACAGGCAGGCCACAGTTTGTCCGTCTGGGCAGTGTCCTGTCTGATGTGGTGGTCAGTGATGTAGGAGCTCCACAGGGAACTGTGCTTTC
>JARJLU010015404.1:0-44678 GCA_030272975.1 Sparidentex hasta
GAGAGTTAGATAGAGAGAGAGAAAGAGAGAGAGAGAGAGAGAGAGAGAGATAGATAGATAGATAGATAGATAGATAGATAGATAGATAGATAGATAGAGAAAGATAGAAATAGATTGATAGAGATAGAGAGATAAACATATATATATAGAGAGAGAGAAATAGATAAAGAGAGAGATAGAGAGAGAGATAGATACATTTAGATAGAGAGAGAGAAAGACAGAGAGAGAGACAGAGATAGAGATAGAGATAGATAGATATAGAGAGAGAGAGAGAAAGACAGAGAGATAGAGAGAGAGACAGAGATAGATAGAGATAGAAAGAGATAGAGAGAGAGATATATATATAGAGAGAGATAGATTTAGAGATAGACAGAGATAGATCGAGAGAGAGATAGAGATAGATAGATAGATAGATAGATAGATAGATAGATAGATAGATAGATAGATAGATAGATAGATAGAAAGAGAGAGAGATAGCGAGAGAGACAGAGATAGATAGAAAGATAGAAATAGTTTGATAGAGATAGAGATAGAGAGAGAGATAGAGATTCAGATAGATAGAGAGAGAGAGAGAGAGAAAGATAAAGAGAGAGAGAGAGAAAGAGAGTGAGATATAGAGAGAGACAGAGATAGATAGAGATAGAGATAGATAGAAAGATAGAAATAGATTGATCGAGACAGAGTCAGAGAGATAGAGATAAATATATATATATATAGAGAGAGAGAGAGAGAGAGAGCTAGAGATAGAGAGAGATAGAGAGAGACAGATGGAGATAGAGATAGTGATAGATGGAGATAGAGAGAGAGAGATAGCGATAGAGAGATAGCGATAGAGAGATAGCGATAGAGAGAGACAGAGAGAGATATATTTATATAGAGAGAGAGATTTAGAGATAGAGATAAGAGAGAGATAGAGAGAGAGATAGAGATAGAGAGAGAGAGATAGAGAGAGTGATAGATAGAGATAGATAGTCTGCATGAAAATGGCTGTAGAAATGTTACATCTATTGCTCTCTCCTTAACTGCTGAGTTCTGAATGTCTGCCATGTCTTTTGATGTTAATGTTTCATCAGACGGTGTGTGTCCCCCCACCCCCAGCCAGAGAGGAGCCTTCCAGAGGGTCAACAACCAAGAGGACCAGGGAGACCCACCGCCCCTGCTCCCGAGCTCCAGTCAGCAACGTACTGTATGTTCCTACCTCACACACAAACACACACACAATGAGACATGTTTTATTATATTTTGTTTTAACTTGTATGTCTTTATCTTAGGCTTGTTGTTGTTGTCGTTGTTGTTATGATTATCGTTATTTTTTTTTTCTTTTATCTGTCATCAGGTGGTTGGATCTTCACACCCAGCCAAGCCTTTCTGGAGCCCGGATGATATGCGTGCCGAAGTTCGTGCACGTAAGTATCCACTTGTTTTATCCCTAAGTGATCAATAAATTAATTCATCATCAATATTGAACTTTTTAAACAGGTTTTCCTGTATTTTTTTACTGGTATAAACAAGTGATTGGTGATATTTCCTAGTAGGCTTTACTTCATCAGTTTTACCTTTTATCTGTTTTGTACTTTACCAAACAGGCTGTGGTACCGGTAAACGCCATCGGGTGCAGACGTGGCCAACTTCGAAGCTCACTGGACAGAGCCACAAGTTGGTCATCCCACCGAAGTCTCCTGACAAGAAGGTGCTATTATTGTCCAGTTTATGAAGGAAGTAATTGATCTTGAGAGGGATTAATGATTTTCATGCTAATGAAATTTTCTTTGTTGTTGCAGTTTGTTCTGATTGTCGGGGACTTCCATCTCCGGGCCATCGTGGACCATTTCGCCATGATGCCAGAAGGGAAGTTTTCTTTTGGTATCATGTCAACCCCTGGGGCCCATGCTGCTCAGCTGCGCATTAGGTCCTACATGCTAAGGTTCCTCGATCCCCTGATGCTGTTTGTGTTCTTGCCCCTAGCAACAACCTGACTGTGAGCAGGACCGTCGACGAGGCAACCGTCGGCTACGCCCGATTCCTCACTGCTGTGAGGAGCCGTTGGCCGAAGGTAGGCTTTTATTTCATGTCTTGCTTGTCATGTATTCTTAGTAGTTAAACAACACTAGAAGTACATTGACTACTTTAATAAGATTGATTGTATGAGCTTTCAAAAAATGTGTACTTAATGTTTTGTGAGTGATTTTGTCAATTGGTGTCTCTAAAATGTTGACCACGCCCGATTCCTCACTGCTGTGAAGAGCCGCTGGCCGGAGGTAGGCTTTTATTTCATGTCTCGCTTGTCCTGTATTTGTAGTAGTTAAACAACACTAGAAATACATTGACTACTTTAATAAGATTAATTGTATGAGCTTTCAAAAATTGTGTACTAAATGGATGGATGGATGTGGTGTGTGTTATTTTGAATGAAACTGTCAATTGGTGTTTTCTAAAATTTTGTTTCCTACAGGTCTTTGTGCTGGACTTCCCCCCTCGCCTGAACGAGGATGAGGAGCACCAGAGGGCCCTTCGCCACGATTACCATCGCATGAAAGCTCGTATGGGTAAGTAACAAAAAAAAAATCTTGTCAATTTAACAAGTAAAAGAAATGTACTTAAAAATGTCTGTGATGAACATAGTCATACATGTGTGAATATTGTAATGACTTTTTTTTTTTCTTTATATTTTTAGGGGTTCACAGTTGTAACTAAAACGCACCTATTAAATCAAGTATGTGATGTGCTTTACCAGTTGCAGGTTCCTGGTCAGGCCAGCGTGGCTCAGCAGCAGGTGAGTTATTTTTCTCTTTTTTTGTTTTTTTTCACAACAAGTTAACTGGTTAGTATTTAAACTTTGTGTATTTGACCAGACAAATATTCATTTGTCTTTGTGGTGTTTTGTCTTTCACAGGAGAAGGAGTCCTTCCTTCCACTGAACCCAAGGTGGTTCAGTAGCACGACCCTTTGTGTAAAGGAGGAAGTGTCTCCCTCTCAGCTGTCTGACGTGGTGGACGTCCCGTCTCCTCTAGTGCACAAGAAGGTAAATTGTGTGACATCTCTTCTCAGCGGTATTATAAAGTTTCTCCTTGTTCCCTACAGTTACTGGTTCTATGTTTTATTTGACGGTGCAGGTGGCCTCCCCAGCGGCAGCCACGCGTCATAGGACCATGGAGAGACGCCCCTCTCACCACCAGTCTCCTGTGAACAACGTATGTTACATAACTGTAACACAGTCAGTGTTTACAGTTGAAACAGTGTCTTCATGGAGACATAACTACATTGTCCACTCTGTCTGAATTTTAATGTATTTGTTCTCATCTGTCAACAGCTGGTTGGATCCCCTCCAGCCAGGCTGTCACAGAGACTGGAGGACGACAGCCCCTCCAGCCTGGTTCCTCGGTCCAGGACCATAGATGGATCATCTCCCCGCACCCAAACTTCAGTGACCAACGTATGTTACTCTCTGACACAATCTCACTCAGAACACACAGTGTGTTCACTTAGACGCGTGAAGTTTAACCGGAGCACGAGATGACGGAACTCCTTAAGAACGTCATCAAAGACGTTAAGACATCTGATGTTAACAAGCGCGACGAAATGTAACAAATTATCCAGGCCTACTCTAAACACAGCTCAAGATGCTGTAGCCTGTACCTGCAGTTTATGCCTCAAGAAGTGCTCCCGATCCGTGGTGTTTATTCAGACCGACGAGGAAGGTCTGAAAATGAGTCACCCTATGAGTAGACTGGAAAGAATGGAACCTGAAAAATACGTCAACAGACCTCTCACTCGAGAGTTTGAACGTATGTGCCTGGCTGAGTTCGCATCAGACTACAGGTTAGTCTACGGCCGGCAAACAGAAAGGCCGAATGCCGTTCCATTGTTGAACGATGAAGGATTTATTCAAAAGAGAACCGTAGCAAATCCAGCAATCATTAAATTTACTTGTTTCTCTGAGGAAAAAACTCCAGAGAAGTTTTATAGAAGATTGCTGAAACTTTATCTCCCACATTGATCCGACGCCGATATGAGAGATAAAGCGTACCCCACTTACGAAGAGTTTTATAAGTGTAGCGAGAAGTGGGGTATGAGAGTAGAGGAAATAGTGGGGCACAACAAAAAACGTTATGAGGGCCAAGGAAAAAACATGGAAGCTGCGTTTCAACAGCTTCAGGTGTGCAGTCCTCTTGTAAATGCCTGGAACTCTTTTGCGCCCGAAGTTGAAGTTGACCGGCTGGAGTGCCTGGCTGAATGTGAACCTCGCGAACAGGAGCAAAATGGTGAAGATGTCCCAGAATTCGGCACTGAGAAGGATAAGGGGAGCTCTATGCCTAGAATAGATGCTCCAGAGTTGAGTCCAGACTTTGTTAGGAAAATGAACCAAAGTCTTAAAGAAACTCAGGCTTCCGTTTTCCACAGTGTTCGACAGTGGTGCTTTGAACTACTCTGGGGCCACAATCCAGAACCATTTTATTACTTCCTGTCGGGAGGGGCTGGATGTGGCAAATCGCATGTGATTAAGTGCATTCACCACGAGGCAACGAGAATTCTGTGTAAGCTCCTGAGATTTCGGGACCGCGCAGACCTGTCCCAACCCGCAGTGCTGCTGACCGCATTCACAGGTACAGCAGCATTTAACATATCAGGCAACATGTTGCACTCCATTCTCAAATTACCAAGGTCCTTGAAGCCACCTTATCAAGGTCTTAGGAATGCACTTGACAAAGTCAGAGCAACACTGGCGAACGCTGAGATTCTCATCATCGATGAGATATCCATGGTCTCTAAAGAGCTATTTGCCTACGTGCATTGGCGATTTCAGCAGATCAGGGGTAATCGGAAGCCATTTGGAGGCATGTCTGTCCTTGCTGTAGGTGACTTTTATCAACTGCCGCCCCTTGGTAAAGCCAAGCCACTGTGTGTGTACGAGGAGACTGAGTTTGATCTCTGGAAGGATAACTTCAAAATGGTCACCCTGACAGAGATCATGCGACAGAAAGACGATCGAGCTTTTGCTGAACTCTTGAACTGTCTCGGGGTGAAGCAAAAGGAAGATTCTTTGTTAGATGAAGACAGGCTCTTGCTTACACAGGCAGTGGCTGATAGTCAGCATTGCCCAGCACTGAGTCTACACATCTACGCCACAAACAAAGAAGTAGACCGTCGCAACGCTGACATCGTAACTGCTTCCTACAAGGATGCGATTGGCATTGCAGCTTGTGATTTTCGAAAAGACACCAGAACTGGCTGCATGACGTTTGTGTCTGGGGAAATTAAAGGACACAAGCGAGATGCAACAGGTCACTGATTTGGAGTTTGTTGTCATTAAAATTGAGGCTCCAGTCAAAGTGCTAATAGCGACTGTGTACAAACCACCAAGTTTTCAACTGGGACTCTTTCTCCAAAACTTGAAAAACCTTTTGGACTCATTGGACATGTTAAATCACCAGCCGATCATTGTTTGTGGCGATTTTAATGAGGACCACCTTTCAAAGGGAAACAAAAAGTATCAAAGATTTGTTTCAGTCCAGAGGTTACACTCAATTAGTTGCAAATTCGACAACCCGAAAAGAACATGCTGATTGACCACATTTACATTTCACATCCTGATAAATGTCTTCAATCAGGTGTTCTCCAAATATATTACAGCTACCACAGTCCAGTTTATTGTATTTTGACTGACTAATGACTTATCTCCAGCTGTTGTGTCCAAGACCTGTTGTGCCACGTTTTACAGTGTACCTGGAGCTGTGGTCCTCTGGGTGAGTATAGCATCCAAGTGTTTCTGATATCAGGTTGTGATTATTCTCCCTGGTTAGTTAGGGAGTGTGCCAGCTGGGCAGAGCAATCTGTCCTTCCATCGGTGTACTATTAGTTATTTTGCCTTTTTTATTTTTGAGGCAATCCTGGGTGGAGACATGTTTCTCTGGTGGGGGCGAGCATTTCAGGGTCTTAGTCATATGGCTGAGGTTTACTGAAGTTTTGCTTTAAAGAAGCCTCGAGCCCGGCACGTCTCAGAAGATAGTTAGGTTTAGTTTGGAGTTAGGCAGGTACCAGGGGGCTTGCTTGGATAATCATTTGCACTCGGAGATTTGCTCACTGTGCTCACTAGTGATTGATGTCATTTATTTCAGGATTTAGTCTTGTTTAGTTTTTTAGTGTGTTTAGTAGTCTTGTGTAATTGTTTTTCATATGTATGTTGTTGCAGTGGCATGTCTTGGCTGGAAATAGTTTAATCGTATAATGTAAATGTATGTGTGTGTGTGTGTGTGTGTGTGTGTGTGTATGTGTGTGTGTGTGTGTGTGTGTATGTATGTATGTATGTATGTATTTGTTTATTTTAGAATGGGGTTAGCAACTTTTTTCATGTTCTCATTATCTCTTGAGATGATGAGAACGACCGGGCCAGTGTGTTAAATGTTTTCTAATTAATAATTTTGTAAATGCCTTTAAACATTTTTTAATATATTTATCATGTATTTATTGACATTGTTTGTAAAATCTTAACTCATGTTGTTGGCATGTGTAAGATATAATGTAAGCTGCAATGTAATAGTTAAGCTCATGTAAGAGTTACATGAGCTTAGCTAAGCTTACGTTAGTTATCATGTAATTTAAGGATGTATATTTAATGAATTATGTGTTTTTTTTATTATTTTGTATAATTATATTTTTTTATTGTGTCTTTTTTGTTTGTTTGTTTTGTTTTGTTTTGTTTTCTGCTGGGTTGTTGTCACTACATTAGCTACACTAATCTTAGCTAATGTACTGTAGGAGTGTCAGGGAGGAAGCTGAACATCCAGCTGAGATGCAGACCAAGCTGCATGTCAATCCAGGTGCATAACGAAGTAAGAATGTCTCTTTTTTTTTTAAGTGATTCACTTGCATTGAGTGATTGAACTCAATGATGATGTCATTGTGGGGCGGCTGTAGCTCAGCGGGTAGAGCAGGTCGACTAGTGATCGAAAGGTCGCTAGTTTAAATCCCGGCTCCGGGCAGGGCTGAGCTGCATGTCGAGGAGTCTTTGAGCGAGATACTGAACCCCACATTGCTCATCAGTGAGGGGCCTGCGATGAGCTGGCGACTTGTCCAGGGGGTACCCTGCCCTCGCCCAAAGACAAGGCTGGGATTGGCTCCAGCTGCAACATCCCGTGACCCCATGGAAAGGGATAAGCGGTTACAGACAATGACATGACATGATGTCATTGTCTTTCTAGGATGATCCAGTGAGAAGGACCCTCTCTCCAGCAAAGACAACAACCCAGAAGAAAATAAGGGACGTAATATTTCATTTAATTCTCAACTTTCACTTTAAATGTTTACATCAGTCTTTCGAACCTGTAACTAATTAATGTCCTTTAAATCTAGCAAAAGTGATCCAGGAAGAAGACCTCCAGAGGACTGCAGCAAAAATAAGCGAAGTAATACGGTTTTCTCTTCAAATGTTTACGCGATGATTTTAAACTAATTCATGTCTCACTCTCCACTGAAGATGTCAACCCAGCAGCAGATAAGTAAGGGAGATTTAACATTATATCTTCATAAAGTGCTTAGAGAACACTTCCAACCCATCTGACTAAATGAATGTTTTTAATATTTTAGGAGAACGACAAATCTCAGACTCAGGATGAAGACCTCCAGGAAGAAGGCCTCCTGTGCTTGTTTTTTTAAGAGAGATAAATGTCATCTCTGTTACAAGATGTCAGTGTATGCCTGTTGAATTATTAATTATTTGCAAGTTTAGTTTTAGTTTGTAACAATGAAAAGATGAAGACGCTGAATATGAATGGTAGGTGGTGAAATGAACACATTGTAGCATTGCATTGTAGTATCATAGCATTGATAATCCTCATTTCCCATTGACAGTGAATGGGGCTGGGTGGAAAGAAATGAAACTATGTTTTTCAAACATCGACATCTCTGGCATACTTTAACCTGGACACACCATTCGAAGTTTAAAATGTAGATAAAAGTCCAAATTATCAACGTGGGATTCAACTTTTGCTTTAGCTTTCATAGTTTTTTCGTCGCGGGGCAAAGCCCACAGCCCACTCTTGTGATTTCCCGGTGGGGAATTGTCTAGTTTTAATAAGGGTGCACCCAGTCACCCAGACGTTTCAAAAGAGAAAAAAACAAACTGCCAGCAGTATTTGTAAACTGTTTATTTTCTTATGTGTGTTTAATACAGTGTTTTGTTTAAACTTAACAGTATTAGTGATTATGTAATAATGTAATTTAGCACAAAAAACATAACAATTTCACTTTCCAGGATGTTTAGGGGGCTGGGTTCTCAATTACTACACATTATTAACAGTCTGTGGGTTTAGATTGAGGGGGGAGACACCTGGGAAACACACCAATGTCATCATCACGGCGTGTATCGTCACGTCTATTTAGGAGCAGCAGCGTAACTTTCTATGTAAATGACACAGCGGTTGGTCTTTACTCCAGCAGTGCTTCGCTCTTTGTAAATTACGAACGGCGGAAAATTGACGAATCGCCATAGGCTACACAGGGATACTGTGAAAGTGTGAATGGAAATTGTTTGGTAAGAATAACATTTTCTGTACAACAGGGAAAAACCCAAAAGTTCTCCCATGGAGTTTGGGTCAATACTGCAAGCAGAGTGGAAGTATCATTTTTCAACAGGACAGTAATTTGGGTAGCTGGATAGTTCCATACTGCCTTCATGGGAAAGGACATCAGATTATCATCTCTAAAATTTAAGTTGTTTAATTCCTTTGTCTATTTATAAAAACTGACGCTTGTCCTTGGCTTTGTTTACCTCACTAATGTGAGTTGTTTAGAAAGGCAATAACAAAGTTTTGTTGTTTAGCTTTGGAGATGACCATGAATTTATGGGAGATAGATGTAATGAAAAATGCTGAGGTAGATTTTAGTTGTTGTCTTTTTTGCACGTGCACTGTTGTATGTCTATTACTATTTTCCTGTAATCTTTTCTTGGAACAATTCAAAATGGATATCAAATTCTTTGTGTGTCTATACAAACACTTGATTAATAAAGTTGATTTTGATGATAACTCAATAAAATGTAATAACGGCATTAAATGTTATAGTAATAGAGTAATAGATAATGGCCAGAAACAGTCCAGAAAGGCCAGGTGTTGCCCTTTAAATAGCTGGTGGCAGCTGCTCTGTAGTCTTTATTATATCCAGCAGCTGTGAAGAAATCACATCTGCCCTCTCAGCAAGAGGCAGCTTGAGTTAGAGTGATTCAGCAGAAAATAGGGACAACAGCGTTCCTGTTGGTTGAAAAGGTTACATTTGATTACCTCATATTTCTTTGGCTATATGAAGCTTCTGCTTGTCATCCCAGCTGTGATTGCTTCTTTATCTTCACAGTTGGAAGAGTGAGGGATATTTCAGAACTGGGCTGTTAAAAGTTCAATCAACAGTGAACCCAGGTGAAACAAGCTGCAAGAAAGGCTGCAGAGGTCTGATAGTAGATGGACTGTTTCCTGAATAATGGAGTGAATTATTTTAGCTCTCAAAGCCTAAACAAGGACATGGACAGAGCACATCAGGTGAGACAGCTTCAAGTTGAATGTTTCACAGGTTAATTATCACAAATTGTTCAGCCTACCTTTTGTGACCTCTTCATTTACACTGGACACACACACACATCTCTGCATTTGGCCGTTATTCTACTTAAAAGAACAGTTCACCCAAAAATGAAAGTTCAGTCTTTATCTACTTACCTTGATATTGATTGGAAAAACAGTTTCATAGTCCACAAAACATCAATGGAGCTACACAGCAAAACAGCATTGCTGCATTCTCTGCTAGTGAAGTAGTTGGAGACTTGTTTAAAAAAAAATAGATAAATAAAACAAATAAAAATTAAATGTTTGTACCCTGAAATCCCACAATCCCAAATTGATTTGAATGAAAATTACACCCCTTTAAAGCTGAAATCTACCCTGAAGCTGCTAAGCTAAATGCGCTAACTCCATCTGAGGTGAGTATACTGTACTGTACAGTATGTATGTATGTATGTATGTATGTATGGAGCCATTTTAAGTATTTCCTTTGATCTTTTTTCGTTTTTCTTTTTTTTTTTACACTGTAAAAGCTAATTCATTGGTTTAGGAGAATGCTGCAAAACTGTTTTGCTGTAAACTTTACCTGACTTTCCATCATTTACACGCGTTGAATGTCTGCACATGCAGGGTCTTCAGAGACATGACAAATGAAAGATGATGATACGTTCAGGAGCCTCACAGTCTGAGGAATAAAGCTGCTCTGTCTGTCTAGTGGTATATGGCAGCAGAACAGATTGTGGCTGGGTGGGTGTTGTCCTTCCTGTCTTGGGCCGTGTTGAACCATGTCAGTTTGTGATGTTTCCTGTCAGGATGATTTCTATTGCTACTCTGTTAAAGCTGAGGCTCCAGAATATATACTTTTTCTGTAAAAAGCAGAGATAGAGATTGCTTCTTTAACCAGGGTGGCAATGACCAAAATGGGCTGACAGTGATGGTAATTCCAAGGAACATAAAACTGTTACACCTCAGCTCCACTGATGTAGACAGGAATGTGTGTCTTTGCTGCCTTATTATAAAACCAACAATCAGCTCCTTAGTTTTGCTGACATTAATTTCTGTGCACCAATCTGCAAGACTGTTGATTTCCTCCTGAAATGAACTCTTATTGTTTATAATAGAGCCAATGGTGATGGTGATGTTGTCCTCATATGTCACAATAGAGATAATAGTGCAATACAGTTGCCTTTTTTTTCTTTGCTGTTGAAGTTGGTGTTGAAGATATTGATGATTTATCAAAAATAACTTTGTTGATACAAGGGCATGCTGTTCAGATGTGTATAAGGGCATAATGAAAATGTCTGTTCGACATTTAGAGCATTACTGTTAATACTGATTCAACTGTTTCGGGAGGTTCTTTTCCAATATTTCCAAGATCAAACCCAACTTTTTATGGTTAAACTGCAGAGCTCTTTCCTCAGCATGCATAATGCTGGATAATGGTTATGTGTGCTGACATCAGTCAAACAGATCAGGAGATACAGGTTATTGGCTTTCACAGATTGCGATACAGCAGGAGCAGAGAAAAATGCTGACCTACAGAGTTTCGGTAATTGAAAAGACTTTTTATTATCCTGTAAAGTTTTGTGATAGCGTTGTGAGAATCTCCCTCCTGGCTGTTGTCTCGCTCTTCCTCCAACTTTCAGATTAGCAATGAATTACATGCAGTTCTCTTTTTTTGGTCAAAAACTGAACTCAGTGTTCTTTTTTCTCTTGTTTTTTGTTTGTTTGTTTGTTTACTCCTTTTAAGTAATACTTGTTTATCTTTTCCAACAAAGCCAGCAACGATATCAAATATTTGATGCTTTGAAATATGTGATGGGACCCTATTTGTGATGTTGCCGAAGTTGGTGCTGTTCTGAGCATTATTTGTGGCTTTTTGATGGCAATTTATACTTGGACCCATTTAATGCATTGCATTGTTGTTGTGCGGTCGTTTCTTAGGATGCCAAAACTATGCAAGCTAGTGGTCCGCAAATTTTATCTCTGGGGGGGGGGTCGCACTCGGTGTCAAGTTGTGTTAGACCATGGATTAAATTTACACCAGAATATCCCTTTAATAGGCAGATCAATGATACAAATGTCAATCCACTTCAAGCTCAAGAGTTATGAATATAATTAAAGCTGCAAGCAGCGATGAACAGGCCCTCGCAGTCCACACGCGTCGCGTCTGGACGTATTCAGGGTAACACCCTTTACATGTATGAGCAATTTGGAGTAGATGGAAAATTGTATGTGGAAGTTATAATGACTGGATGATTTTATGGCAAAGCATGAAAGTGGACTGCACCACCACGGCCACCAGGTGTGAGGTTGGTGAAAGCTTTTGATAAGTTTTGTCCACAGATGCTACTTGCAAAGTTTGGTACAAACTGATCAAATGGCCGAGGAGGAGTTGGAAAAAGTACATTTTTCATTTTTGGCAATTTTGTGAATGGAAATTTACCGCAAAAGTTGGCGTGGCTTACATCACACAATTCGGCTGAATTCTGGCTCATGGTGAAGACCAGTGTGGAGATATGCAACACTTTGTGTTTTGAGCAAAATGCACAGGAAGTTGTTATCTAATAACTTGAGTATTGTTTGGAATATCAACATTCTTTTAATAACTTTTTGTCAAGAGAGTGCACAGATGCTGTGTGCAAAGTTTCATGGAAATTGGTGAAATTGCCTGGGAGGAGTTTGAAAAAGTAGGTTGGCCCATATAACGAGATTAAGCACAATTCAGTGAATGCGTGGATATAAGGTTTTTGAATGTGTGACAAAGTATATGTGAGTTATAAGCCAAAATGCACTTTCCTTGACTATAGCACCACCAAGTCGTGGACATCGAGGACAACAATAGATCATGACATTTTTCAGCAGATGTGACGTATATTCCAAGTTTGGTGAGTTTGTTCAGGTAGTGAAAAATGTGATCATTTGGGACAAAAAAGTCATCCGTCACAAAACAAAAGGGACCTAGCAGGTCGAGACCTGCTCAAGCCCTAATTAGAATTTTTTATTTATTTTTTTCATGTCACAGCACCCATTTGTGATGCTGTAAAATGTCACAGAAAAGTATGAAAGCAGACAGATTTCACTGATAATATTCAAAATAGCTAAATTTTAAGCACACCAGAATAATGCCACCAGGACTATGACTGTGAGCATTTTTGCTATAACTCAGCCTTCTACTGTAAGACAATGACATGAGGTCTGAGGACATGAAAGCATCCTTCTTCTTACGATGGTAGTTATAGCAACAGAGTTTATTGTTTCAGAATACATGGTCATGTTAGTAGAATAGGACAACAGCAGAGTATCTATACAGTGTCAGGTAAGCTGACACTGTATAGATAAAGAAAAGACTCATCTGTCAACAGATCAAGATCTACTGTGGTGGCTTTGTTTCATTGCCAGAGCTTCAAAACATACAAAGCCTATACATGGCACATATCAGGATTTTAGAAATTCTGCAATCACGAGACTTAGCCCTGCTAGGTTGGTTTTCAGGCATTAAACTATGCATTTCAATGCATTTTGCGATAAACAAGCACTTAGGAAATAATAATGGAATTGGTGAAATGATAAGTTCAAAATATGACACATTTTAAAACATTTTTTGAGTTTAGTTTCTTATTTTTGTTTTCATTGACTGGACTGAGCTTTTTTCTTTAGTAATCAGTAGCTTTAGGTAACTTTCAATTCAGTAGTCTTCCTTATATCCCTTGAATATTGTTACATCACTATATCTCATTGCTTCCTTTTGGGACACGATAATTGATACACAGGTGCCAAATATCTACATTTTTATTAGGAAAAAAAAAATGTTAAAAAATGAAACCTAGTAGCTTTTAGTCATTCACCAGCTGTTGTTTTTTTTTTTATTATTTTTGTAAACTGATGAGTTTGACATTGTTTACCTTAAATTAACTGTGAGTTTGTTTCATGTCGGCCATATTGAATCTAATGCCGAAGTTAAGAAAACAAAGACATGCAGCAATGGCCACAGGCTGAATTCAGGATACAGCCTTCATACATGGGGTGCACACTCAATCAGGTGAGTTCCATGGGCACACTACAGAGCACTCATGACTGATCAGAAATTAAAGAATCTGAATATGAGTTTCAAGAAATACTCCACACAATTGCCAGGCTTTGTGCATTAGCTAGCAGATAGTCTCTACTAAGGCAAAACATTATATGACCTAATTTCTGCTGTCAGCCTTAAACTCCAGATGGTTTTTGTGTGGCTCAGCCGAGCCAAAACCTTGAGAGAAGTACCCTAAATGCCTCTCTGCCATGTTTTTGAAGTAGAGCACTTGGCTTTGTAGAACTCTAGAAATTGCATAGTTCACTATTAATAATACACCGTTATTATGCCATTACTGTCAAAGATGTCATATTTTTTATTCACGTAAGGTTTTCTGAGGATAAATGTTTGGACTCATACGTCACACCCAAATGCTCCTCGAGCCCTGAATGCTATTGTCTCTCACACACATTTGGGGGTGCATTGCTCAAGGGCACCTCACCAGTAACCTAAAAGAAAAAGAAGGGAGTTCACTTGTAACCACTTCCTAGTCTTAACATTTTTCTAATGGAATGTAACGAATAAAAAAAAAGAAAAAAAACAAGCCTCAATGGCATGAATCTATTTAGTTGCAACACGAGGTACAAAATTGGTGGATTGGGAGACAACCAATGCAAAAGGAGAAAAAAGAAAAAGAAAACCAGAATAAGGACAGCTGGTACTTCTTATTTAAAAATAACTTAAATTTTATTTTCTGTTCCATATTTTGGACAGCTTGATGAGAGAAACAAAACAGCCCTGTATTTGACAGTTAAAGGTACTATATGTCAGACCTGGCCACCTTTCGAATTCATACTGAAAACAAACAGGGCAGCATATCATCATACCAAGTGACTGAGTAACTGTAGTTGCCATTAGCTAGTTAGCCTGGTTCCAGACTGTAATAAACAAGTATTATCTTTTAATACCTACCTGACATTTACTCTTGTGCTCCAGTCGAGATTTACAGGGTGTATTTAGCAATGCAGCCTCTAGGTGCTGCTAATGGGGCTCACTACTCCAGGCAGCAATATCCCCTTTATTGTTCTTTGTTTTCCTACATTAGCAAAGCTGATGCACACTGAATAGCTCAGAAGTTGTCACATGTATGTTGTCACAAGAATGATGTAATGTTCCCTGAGACCTTGTGATCTGTCTGTTACGACAGATGCTCACAGTTGTACGTTGCATTAAGCAGGGAAGCAGAGAAGACGACAGACTGCACGATGTTGTTCTATTGCAGGTTGTTGGCGGGACTCCAGATGTGAACGGATTAAAGGGATAGTTCCGTTTTTTTTTAAGTGGGGTTATATAAAGTACATATCTATAGTCGGTCTGTTCCTTACCGTAATTGCCAATCAGCATGGCCTCAGTTTGGAGAAGCAGAGACCTGCTAACCATAGAACCTCTTTATCCATACACATTAGCGCAACTGGGTCTTGCACTGTATTTCGCCGCTCGCAGATAACCTGTTTGGGTCAGAGTTTCAGCGTAGGGATATGGAGGTTCTATGGTTGAGAAAATGTAGTGCCAAAAGAAAGGCCAGTCTGACAGTGATGTAAAGCGATGTGAATTTTCTCTATACAATGTACACTTGAACTGATATAGATTTTTTTAGGTGAGCCTTGTTTTAGGTGGTTAAAATTCGCTTTGCATCTAAACCCCGTTTACTGCAGTACAAAGTTGAGTGTCTCGGCTCAAGCGGCTCTCTGCTTCTCCAAACTGAGGCTGCCCTGATCGGCAATTACGGTAGGGAACAGACTGACTATAGATATGTACTTTATATGAGCCCACTTCAAAAAACACGAACTATCCCTTTAAAGCAGTTATAAGTCACTGCGAGGATGAATCACACAGGCAAACGCTGCTGTGTGCTGCTTCTCACAGACTGTTCAGCTCTGTTCGAAATCTTTTCATAGTATTAGATGGAGGAGAGTTGTGCGTCAAAGATGTCATTCCCACCTTGTACGGCTTCCCTCTGATTTAAGGAGTGGTGCTAGTTTGTGGCTCAGTAGATACTGTGTGAAGACTGACACCTTTTTTTCAGCACTAAAACTTTGATTTGTGTATCCAAATACTACAGAGGTGTCTCTATGCAGGTAAATTCAAAAGTATGTGTAGTGGTGTTTAGATGTATTGTTTGTACAGGCCTATAAAACATGAAAGACCTATCAGGTCTTGAGTGGGAGGACTGTAGCTGGATGTCTCTCCTGCGACTAGTTTTTGACTAAAATCCCTCAAAGATCTATAACCCACATTTTCAAAATGATAAGCTTTAAGGCAGTGTGTCAGGCTTGGCATTAAAAGTAAGTGATATGGCTACACTGACGGGGCCGCCCTGTATCTGCAGCAAGGTATGCATGAGTTCTAAAACCTGTGATAACCTTGAGATTTTTTTAATTGAGATGTGAGCAAATGCCTATGAAATTATTCGTTAAATTTCTATCAACTATATATGAGCTGCTTGTTGAATCTGCTTCTTTTGCCTTTTCAATCTGAAAGAATATCCCTAACTCTAAACCTAAAAAGTCAGCAGCTGGACACGCTGAACTTCATCCATTTAACAGATCAGTAGATGATAGACTGTTTCAGTGTGTCATTCAACGCATGGATCACTTTATCGTTCTAACTGTCCAATGATACTCAAGCTTCATTTAATTGTCAGCCTACACCACCAGGTTGTATAAAATGGAAGTTGTAGCCCGAGTTCAGGAGTCTCACAGTCTTGGGAATGAAGCCTGTCTATAGTCTGATGGCATGGCAGTGGGTACTTCTGTATCTGTAGTCAGAATTGTCCCCATGTCTAAAACCACTGAAACAACACACAGTAATAGCAACAGACCTCCCTGCCACCACATAAAATGATAACCTCATGTCAGCCCTGTAACTGTCTATTAGAACCCCCACACTGCCACTCAGATGCGAACTGACTAGAGGACATAATGAATGTGTAGCTCAGTGGGTAGAACTGGTGGACTGGTGATCAGAAGGTCACAAGTTCGAATCCCGGCTCCCCTGGGAGCCGAGCTACATCTCCAAGTATCCTTGAACTGAACCCCAAAGGGTTACAAAGGGTTCCTGATGTGCAGATGCCATCAGTAATCCTGCGATGATACCAAGATGAGCAGGCAACTCATGCAGGGTGAACCCCTGTGTGCGAATTGTGTGCCCCAGTAAGCCCCCCAACCCCTTAGGGGGAAATGGCAACCCTCACGGATTAAGCGGAAAGAAAATGTAACGAAACAAGATGCAACAATAAAAACATGTTCCAGTGAAAGATGTAATGTTGTTAATGATGCAATGATCTCAATCTCTACAGACACAATGCTCTCTCAGCAAATCAGAGATTAAAATGTCTGTAACATGCACCAACCTTACTTATAAATACTCTTAAGAAAAGCTAACGATCCATAGTTTATGACAGGCAGTGAAATTTATGTCATAATGTCTCTGTCATAATGTCATAATGTCTCTCAGGATTTTCTCCCATATAGCAAAATTGGGTCTGATGAATTCCAGGAAAATTAATGCAGGGTTAATCTGCAGTTTGGACCTTTTATCTGCTCTCCACTGATGTGCCTATAGAAAGGGTAAACATCTGTCGGCAATGGTCACATCTGCACAGCCGCACATGGACACATTTGTAGATCAGTATATAGCACAGCAGTGCAGATCTGGCACAGGTTCCCTCTGCAGTGACAGATGGCATAGTGATTGTGTTATGTGCTCAGCAACCTGCCCCTTCACCCAACAAACACACACACACACACACACACACACACACACCTCCACACACACACACACACACACACACACACACACACACACACACACCTCATCCTCCAGGGTCTAGTACACTGCTGTTTAAATCTAGACAGGAGATAATAAACATCAGTATTTCAGCCATTTACCGATTATTTCCACATTTTAGCTTGAGTGCTCTTGATAATCTCAGGGCTGGGACTGCTCATGTGTGTAAATATGTGCTCACTCAAAAGCCAAAGTCAATGATATGATTGCAATTGTGATTTTGTACTTTTTGGCAAAGGTTTGACAGTGAAGCACATACTGGTTTTGTCCAGCATTTTTGGCAGCTTGGCAGTGGATTGAGAATGTCTCTGTTGGCCCTTTGAGCCAAATGAATCTAGTGGTTATGAGGAAACAATGATGCATGTGAATTCCATTTTACCCAGGTTCCAGTAAGTTATGCTAATCAGAAACTCTTTTATGAAAAATATCTGAAAATCCAAGAATGTCTCCCCCACTACCAGTGGACAATAAGACTGTCCAAAACTTATAACTCATATAGAATTTGATATCTGTTATTCCCAAAGGATCAATCAATTAATTTTTTATCATCATTGTCCCAGATGTTTTCAATTCAGTCTGTAGGATACATACAAAACTACTTTCAGTGTCAATTTTCAAAAACATGGCTGTGTTTTTTTGTTTGTTTGTTTGTTTTTTCGGCTTTATTGCTGAAACAACTATTACCAACAGCCACAACACATTCATCAGTACTGGAGAAGAGAGCACAGGTTTTGAGCAGCAGAATTTGAGATGATCAGTGCCTACACCATCTTCCAACATTCAGACCTGACCTGATTTACCTAAAGATAAATAATAAATACACTATATTGCCAACAGTATTCACTCACCTGCCTTGACCCGCATATGAATTTAAATGACATCCCACTCTTAATCTGTAGGGTTTAATATGACATTGGTCAACCCTTTGCAGCTATAACAGCTTCAACTCTTCTGGGAAGGCCTTCCACAAGGTTTAGGAGTGTTTTTATGGGAATTGCCAAGCAGGAGTGCCAAGCATAGGAACCATGCTTGGAGAAGTCCTGCCATAATGAGGATAGCCAACAGCACAGGCAGGGCAATGTCTGTAAATACCTGATGAGCATGAGCTCTCAATGAGCTGAAATGGCATCTTTTATTTGCTTTTGTTTCTTGATAGAACTGTTGTGATGAAAGATTGTGGGGTAAGTCATGGAAGAAAAAGTTGTTCTTTTTTTCTGTTTATACTGTAAATAGAAATTATAATGAGAAAGTATGAAAAGAACTAAACATTAGAAAACAAATTCCTAAAATAACCGAAAACAAAAGCAAAAAGAACATAAATGGAATAATAAAAACACATCCTTATTGTTACAGTATATACTGGCTTGTTTATAGGACCCAAAAGTAGACACTAAGACAGGGAGATGAAAAGGAAATGTATTTTTAAAGCTCTAGTAGAAGGCAGTGCAAGTGGGTCAGCTGGTGGCTCAACAGGTATAATAGCGGAGACTCACAGTGCCATTGGTCAAGGTTTTGATGGAGGCTAGATAGATAGAGCTATCTGGCGGAATAACAAACACAAGAAATGAGAATCTTAGATAGTAGCATTAACTGTACCACAACTAACTGTACCCATGTACCACATCAGTAAAAATAATTGGGCCGCAAGTATAGAGAGTAGTTGAACTGGCACTGATGATCACATGTGCTGCAGGTGTGTGAGAGTGAGCAGCTCCAGGGAGCTTCAGCTCCCAGCCTTCCAGTGAGAGCCAGCTCTGTCAGTGGAAAGTGTGTGGGCTTGTTCGTTTGTTCAGCTCCAGGTTTGAGGTCATGCTGTTTCTAACATTAATTAATTGATAGTGTCCATTTAAAACAGAGTAAAGTATCTATCTCTGTATGTATGTATTTGTTTTGTGCATGTCTATATCCATCATTGCACTGTGGATATAGACATGTGGATTGGATCAGGCAGTAGTGGAGGTTACTGATAACTGTGGACTAGGTTTTAAACAATTTGTGTTATGGTAGAGGGAGGCTTTATTAAGCACATTCATTCACCATATGATGTAAAGGGTATGTTTTTTAGTTACAGCTGTAAGGGGAGTACCACAAGTTGTGCTGTGTAGTTGTATAACTAATAGGTCACCTAAGACGCACACCTCAGGGGATAAAGTGAGGCCAATTCTGTGACGTGGATTATATTTCTAGGCTCATCTTGGGTTTCCTGCTAAAGCATTACACATTCCTGATCCAAGAGGGTGAATAGTCTAATCCATTCAGCTGAAGCTAAACTGATCTTAATGATGCCAGGTACTCAGTGTCCTTCTCTCTACCTCTATGCTGTCTTTATGCCAAAAGTTCCACTAGTGCCCCGTAATGCTGTTATTTCTGCCCATGGTAAAACAGTTGCTGCAGTCTCCCACAAGTTAAATGAACATCTGGAGGCTCGTTGGCTTGACAGGTCTTGTAGCGCTTAACGTCAATAAAACAGTGTCAATTTGCTTTTCCTCTGGGAGGCGCCCCACACTAATTGCTCTAAATATTAACATCAATAATCAATCAATTAGCCAGGTCACAGAAGTTAAATATTTAGGTCTAATGCTGGATGCTCACCTCAACTTTGATAAACACATTAAGAAAATCAGCAAAATAGTTAGACTGAACTTATTTACCTCCAGACTAATTAGAGATTGCTTAACATTTGAAGCAGCCAACATATATTTACACTCAATGATCTTCTCACACCTCGGCTATTGTGTAACTGCATGGTCGCAGGCAAGTCTTTCGGCAATCAAACGTCTGGAGAGACTCTACATTCGTGCACTAAACACGTTAGGTAAGAGACCGAAAAGATCTCATCACTGCAATAATCTGCGGGACCTGAACGTGCTCAGCTTTGACAATTATATAGCTTCATCCAACATCAACGTAATTTACAAACGCCTGCATGGTCAAGCCCCTCAGGTTCTCTGTGACCTGGTCCAACCGATGCAGGGTGTAGGGCGGTCCACTAGAAGAGCCGCTGCATGGAACTGTAGGGTACCTCACTGTAAAACCTCCCTTGGCCAGTCTTTATTTCTCATTAAGGGAGCTAAGATATAGAATAGTCTGCCGACCGAGATCAAGGACATTCACACTCATGGGCGGTTCAGGAGCAAAATGATGGAATTCCTAAAAGACAACCAAGTATGTAGCCACATATAGGGAAATCTGGGTATATTTTAAGAGTGTGTGTGTGTGTGTGTGTGTGTGTGTGTGCGCGCGCGTGTGTGTGTGTGTGTGTGTGTGTGCGTGTGTGCATGAATGTATGTATGTGCATGTATCTGCATTATTAATTTCTAGGCCTAGATTTAGGGAAAGATAGGCTAATATGTGACCATGTTATTTAACAGATTTATGGATGAATGGAGGGATGGATGGATGGATAGGAAGATATTGTTTATGTACAGATGGATAGGTGGTTGAGTGGAGGGTTGGATGGATGGATTGGATGTTTTTTAAAACAGGTTCTTTGTATGTTATTCTAAAGGCCCCTCTAGGGATGGGCATTTGAAATTAGCTAAGGCTATAAATGATATGATGCTTTCTGTCGGATTGTTGCACAACCCACTTGATTTGTATCTGTCCCTATCAAATAAAACCATATACCATGAAGCCATATACAATACAATACAATTATCAAAACTTGAATGTCAGTTTCCAAAATTAGCTGGCTCATTGCCACTCAATTGATTAAGAATATTCATGCTCCTCAAAAAACAATGCCTCGCCCCACAGGCACATGGAAATCATCAATATGGTGTTTGTTTGGTTACAGCCTCCAGGGAAAGCTACTGGGGCTTTAGAGTGTTTGTTTTTAAATTTGTATTGAAAGCCTCAAGGGAGCAGTGTTCAGTGTTCTCATTTTACAACAATGCTAAATATATCTGAGTGAAAACATTGCAGCTAAAGCAGTGGAGGGTGTGAATAGAGCCTGTCCTCATACAAAACACCACCTAGGTTGAAAAATATAACAAGTCATTACGACCCATATTGACATTGATAGTGAGGCAGTGACCTCTAGTTGCTGTAGTGGTTATCAAAGTTGTAGAGGAGGAAGTGAGGAGATGCTGTATTAGGAAGGACAAGGCTACATTGGGAGGGGTCTAAGGCAATCTAAGTAACACTGACTTGTATTCTGTTTTACACAGGAAGAGGAAGACCATCAATCAGCCATTTGCCTTGAAAATATTGTGTAAACGGTGAAAATTAGGACTAAAAGGCTAATGGATGAATAATAAATCCCCCCTTTCCAAACATCTCAGTGTGCTTCAGGGCTTTTTCATGAGGTTTGTTGTCACTGAATGGAAACCTCTTTGTGAATTGGTTTAATTAGCTACAAACTATCTTATCCTAGCTTTGTACCATTAGACTGTGCATGCACTGAGTGCAATTGTTTGAATTTAGAGGACTGTGTAAATGAGAAATGTATAGCCAGATCAGAGCAAATACAGTTATACTTAAAAAGAAATAGCTGGGGTGACTTCTCCATGAAAGAGAGACACAAGGGATTGATGTTCATATTAATATTCAAACTCAATAATTTGGGTATATGTGTGCTCACAGGTACACATTAGAAAATAACTACACTATCACTGGTTCATAATGTAGTTCAAACTATATCTGGTGGGTAAGGACTCCTGTTGCCGGTCACAGTGACCTGTCATGGCTCATGAGGTAAGTTGTTTTTATTTCAACACTGATAATATCTTATGTGTGTGAGGAACTTTAAGGTACTGTGGCAACATGACGGAAGCTCATACCTATGTGGTGGCCAGTAGCTCCTTTCTATACCCCCTCCTACTGAAGCACAATTTACTTATGATAGAGGGGCACTTATCCACATCAGAGTGCGGGGTTTGGTGGAGTGCAACAGACTGCAAGTGGAGTTCCACCAGCAGCATCTGCCAAGCGGCCATTCAGACCAGCGGGACAAAACTCGTCAGAGAGCCTTGGTTAACCCAAAAACCCGGTATCAAGCTATTGTTCTGCGTAGGCAGACCTTGTTCAGAGCTGACAGGACACAGGAGTCTGGTAAGAGCTGAGGAAGAGGGGTATATATTTACATAAATAACGATTGGTGCTCAAATGCAATTCAAGTGGATACTAAGATATCAACCCTATTATCTGCTCAAAAACTGAAACCAAGATATGGCCGGTGGTTGAAAATGTTACAGGTTATATAGCAGGGGCACTGCCATCGAGTGTGAGGCCACATTGCCAGATGAGGCTGTCTATCATTGTTGGGATATTACACAACATTTAAAGGAAAATTAAGTTAAATTTTGCTATCATTTATAATTACTAATTACGGATTATTATGAGATAATGTGTAATTATATCAGATAAGATCTAATTCATATTAGATCCATGCGTGAGCACCACCCTTGGAGAAGGAAAACATAGCCAATACACTGATTCAGTCTCAAAAAATTATACTTTGATGTGAATTCGTAAATCAGATGAATAACTCACTTAACAGCTAAAATGACCATGACAATGGTCAAATTCCAATGATTTGAGAGATCTGAGCAGAGGCTGGCAACATTCTCTCTTGGACAAAATTAAATAGACAGCATGTAGGTTCAGTAGCCTTTTATTTTACACAAACAACGATAATATACAAAGTAAAATGAACTATAGACAAGTTTTGTGGGTGTGTGTCTGGAGGAACTGAACAAAATGGTTCATTAGGGTTCAAGACACCATTGCATGGCATGGATAAAGGACAACTAAAAACAAATTGGCTGACCAAAGGGAACTACAACATGGCCAATGAAGGGTGGGTTCTGGTCCAGGAAGACAGCAGCTCACCATGTTTCTTTGATAAGAGAGAAACAAAGAAACAATGGTAGTGTGCACACCGTGTGTATCAGGCTTCACAAAATAGCAGGCAGGAACCCAATAGCACGACACAAAAAAAAACAGTTCAGTTGCAAAAAATGTTTTATTTCAAGCGTAGGTCAAACCAGGTAATCAGTCAGCGGAGAAAACAAATCCGAAGGGAGCAGGCAAGAGGGAGAGTCCAAAGTCCAAAAGGCAGGTCAAATCACAAACAGGCAAGATCAGAATAAGAATATATAACGCTGGAGAGCTAGGTTAACACATTAGACAATCTGGCAAAGAACTGAGGGAACAGGCTCAGTAGAAATACTGAGGGGGCTGATTTACTGATGAGGAGCAGGTGAGTAAAGGGGTGGAACAGATCAGGTGGATCAAATCAACAGGTAATGCAGAGCAGGGGGGAGAGGCAGGGTCTGAAATGACATGAGAGTTAGTGGGGAGAAAACAGGAAACAGATAAAAAACTAAAGTCTGGCTGAAGTTGTGACAGTGTGCTTCTTCTTGGCATGCATGCAAAAATGGGCACAATTTTGAATACATGTCCTACCAAAGCACAACTTGAAATGTGTCAGTGTTTGATCATGTACTTTCTAATGTCTTTGGAACACTCAGCAGCTGTTGAGCCCAAATTGGTCCAGGATATTATTTTGTCATTCTGACCAATAGCAGCTCAATACTGTCTTTCTGGGCAGGCTTTGCTCCTAAGTGTGAAGGCCTGGGGAATTCTGATGGACTGAGTTTAGTTCTGAGTCCATTTTGAAGCCCAAACATCATTCTGAGCCTAAAATACTTGTAATGAAGTCACGACATGTTCACTGTAGTATGTTTATGTGTAATTAGAAAGCCTTAAGCAAATGTGCTGTCTAAAGTTTTTAAGATGATATATAAGTGACAATAATGCTGTGACTCAAGATGTCCTGAGACCTGCTGTGAGACTCAACATGGTGATGCCCTTCTGCTGAAATCAGCAGCTCTCCCCAGAAAAGCAGAAGATTTAGTCTTTTTCTACAAAAAAAAACACTTTACAAAAGGCAAACTGTAAGACCTTGAGTGCTGCAAAAAAGCATCCACTGGAAGAGCTACTCCTTCTGCCAAACGCCCCAGCTCACATGAATTATCCACTGATTCACCCGCTCAGACAAAACAACTTTTTCCAACTTCTACTCTGGGGTTAGTGAAACTTTCATATCCCCTGAACATAAACTGTCTGCTCTGGATGCAAGGATTGCATTCATTGAGCTGATACACAAAGAATTAAAGGGTTAGAGAAAGGAAAAGAAAGCAGCAGGTTGATAAACTGTATATAGACGGACCACTCTGTTACAACAACTAACTGACATCATGGCTGTACTAAAGCAGCTGCTCAGTAAGTCATAAGAATAACATAGACACAGCACAGTCTCCATGTAGGTTTACTACCAGAAACGTATGTACTAATCACAGTCTAGCAAACTATAACTCAAGACAAAGAGGAGTAGCCATTTTGATTAGCCATAAAATTCAGTTCACTCACAAAATCACAGTGTCTGATTCAGAGGGACCATTTATAATTATCATTGTCTCTCTTCACAACAATCCAATCACAATGGTTCATTTATATGGCATTCATATGATCTTTTGTCTTCTCAACATTAAAAGACAGGTCAAATACTACTCCATATAGTAGTGCAATGTGGCATCCCACGTGTGTCTTAAATCAATATTGGGAAGACAACTTCCTTGACGGTACATACATGCTAAATCACCCGGACAAAAGATAATTGTATTACAGTAAGCAGTCATATTTAAGCTAGTAAAAACAACCAGATTTAACATGTGTCTGCAATATGACCAAGACTTCAACAGTGATAAAAATTCCCCCTACTAAAAATGACACTGCAAATTTAGAGAACACAAATTGAAATGACTTAAAAAAAACATTTTTTGAAAGACTCAGAAACAAATACTACTACTTTACTCAAGTAAATACCTGACAAATGAAGTGTAGCAAAACAAAGAAAAACTGACTATATTTCAGTTATCAACAGAGAAGCCTTTCTATGATCCTGATGAATTCAATTATTTAGTTAGAAATGTCTACAAAAAATTGTACTCCTGATCATATTCCAAATATTGACAACATCTATACATTTTTTTAACAATTTTACAGCTACCCCATGTCACATAAGAACAAATTCATACTCTCGACCCTGACAAACAAATTTAACTTATTCGCTAAAATAACTAAAAGATGCTTCATCGGCTAATCGGGTTACCCTTGGTTAGCTTAATATATGAGAATTTCAAATTAAAGTTGACTTTCTCCAGTCAGGTCACGATACTTAACTTGATCAAACAAATTAAAACAGAGCTTCGATCTGGAAGAAACTTAAACGTTGAAGTTACAAAAATAATGCAACTTCTCTTAAGAGTAATGTCTTGAAGAGAGTAAACTTGAAGTATAAAAAGAGCTTGTGCTTTAGGGGTTACAATTATCAAAAGAGCTTAAAGTGATGAGTATCAACAAGTATATAAAAAGGGTAAAATGAAGTGAAGAGGAGATGTGTAGAAGCGAAGCAAGAAGAGAGATGTCCCTCGGTTTTGTCCAGTCTGATAGCAGGCGTGACCCAAGGGGACAGGGCTACCAGTCTTCCACTAAGAGTAGATAACTCTGAAACCTCTAAACTAAAACTAAACTTACATTTTAATGTTTAAATCGTGTTTCACCTCTCCCAGAACATCAAAATGGCTTAATGTGGACTGTCTTAATCCACAGATTACATGACTCATTAACATTCAAAAAATAGGGTGGAAATACATTCCTAGATCCTCTTGAAATGATGACACTAATCACATTTGTATTCAAGCTGGCAAATGCAGGACTGTAGAGGACTGGTTGGGAATCTGAAGTGCTGCAAGCGACCACACATCTGTGGCCAACAATGGAACAGGAAGCTTTTGCATTTGTCGCATATGATGAGCTGCATTTTCAGTCCACAAGTTGAAAGAAATGATACATCCGCACAGAAAATGATTGACAGCAGCAACACTTCGACTGCCGGTTTTATGGTTGTTAAGACCGTATCTTCTATATTCCTTAGATATAGAAAGATGATTTTAGATAATGTATGACGCTTTGAAATTGCATTTTTTGGTCTGTGGAGATATATTCTTATAGTGCTTTCTGCAGAACATAGCTTTACACATTCAAGGTCTTACATTAGGCATTACCTGTACTGCAGAAGTCTGAAAAGGAAATGAAAAGACTGGTAACCTGCTGCATTCAATTTACTTGACACTTGCAAAGCAGTCTGTCATTGAGCAGTGGCTCTGATGTGTTATTTGGCTTAGGGTGTATGTGCAGAAGAAACCAGTCCATCCACTTCAGAGAAATGTGAGATATTATACACATAATGATGCCTCTCACATTCAAATTCAATTCATATCACATCCCAGTTACAGATCCACTTCATCAACACCATTTATAACAGCAACGTTATTTCTGCTTGAGCTAGTGAGCCATGACGAATCCAGAAACACCTTTCAATTATCTAATCATCCCTGATATCCAATCCAAAATAAGCAAACAAATTTTCAAACTAGAGCTGAGCTCCCATAAAAGCATTAAAATCACACATCTGTAAGGGTCTCTCATACATTACCAGCAAGCTGTTACACTGTTACTCTTAAGACGAAGGTGAAGACCCAAATGCAGACACACAGGAGGCAGGAAATAGGGGAACAAAAGCAAGCTTTATTAATCAAACCAGAACAACCAGTGCAGCAAAGATTAAGTATAAATCAATGAATTTAGAAAAGAAAACGGGCAGCGATACAGGAGTGCGAACCAGACACAGAGAGTGGAGACACAGGCAAACACGTATGACTCAGGCCAGACGAATAAGACGGAGTAACAGGGAACATCAGAGAATGAACTGACAAACACATAAGGGAGAACAAAAACTATATACACAGAGACACTAACGAGGGGATCAGTAACAGGTGAGGTAAGGAAGGGAAAAACACTGAGAGGGAAAACCACACAGGAGAAACTGAAAAGCAAGAAGAGACACACAAGGGCGTGGTTTAGACATTAAACCAGAAATGAGACAATAAAACTCAGGATCATGACACGCCAATATTGTGCATATAAATAATCAAAAATAATGTTAGTTTCTGCAAAGTTGTCACGTGTAAAATAGCTGCAGTAAACTCAACTGCTGACACAGAATGCACCAAATGATATCCGAGGGAATACCTTTGACTGATGAGCATTTTGCCAAGTGAAGCAGTCGCTGACATTGCTGTAAGCATAGATATTAATAATGTGTTGACACTTGTGTTTAATGCTGCATGATGGATGCATAGACTTGGAGATTCAAGTTAGACTGTGCACAGATTTATACATTTGATTATGTTTTACTGCACTTTATTTGTCAGCCTTTGTGTATGGGTGTCCCATTTGTGACCAAGACCCAGGAGTGATTTGCTCTTATACCAAGTTCATAAATGTCATAACTTACATCACTTAATGTTTACTGACTGATGTCAAAAACTTTACGTGACATGAGTGACGTCACTTATGTTGAGACTGAATGTAGTTATTTTAAGCAAAAATATGGTATTTTCTTAAATCTAACCAAACCCCACGTGTTTGACAACATTAATTAATGTCAAAAAGTCATAATGCATCATAATGTGTTAACTGTTTGTCAGCAAGCTTTATTTTGAAAGTCTAAGATATTGCATAGTATGTATTATTGCTAACTAGGCCGTGGAGCCCTTCACGTGTAAAACTGTGCACACATGTTACACATACTTTCCCCCTCTACAGTCATACACATAGCATTGATCCTATATGGGCTTTATACCTTTTTTCAAATATGTTCCCTTTTCCACAAAGTGTGTATCTGTTACCTTGTCTAGCCTGCTACTTAAGAGGTTGCAATGACTGGCAACTAAGTGACCTCAAAATCCAGCCAGACCATCTGCACAGCATTATGGTACTAATGCAATGAGTTCATTAAAAAGGTTTATTCAGTGTAGACAAGGATTAGAGCAGTCTGTTTTTGGCAGAATCTAGCTCATCATCAGTGGGGGAGATATTTTTGGGCTCAATCCATCAGTTCTGCACAGAAAGATGGTTTCCTTTACTCATTTATAGACTCCAGTATTGGATTTCTTTGTTTGATTTGAGGCTCTGCCTTGGGTCATGATGATGGGGAGGTTATGGCAGGTATTGCTTAATGTAGATTAAAACCCCTTACTTTCACTTTCTGCTGTGAAATGAATTATTCTTAGTTTAAGTGCAGAGAGGAGACAGCCTCCAGTAACTTGATTTTTTACGACAAGTGGTATTTTTAGCTGTACCTTTGTGAGCCTTACTTTGAATTGTTGTTGGGTTGAAATAACTTAAGCAAGATAGACGTACCAGCACTAACAACATTTACCCATCAGCCAAATCCTGCAGTCATAGCTTAAGATAATAAAGGAGACTGAAGTGATGATAGCAACACATTATCATTCTTAAAGAGGGAAAGAGGACTGGAGCCCAAGATTAGGTGAAGTTGCCCAGCAGGATAGTTAGTGCTGCAGTTCACAGCTACAGGTAGAGGTCCTGTCATCAACAGTATTTTTTATCAGCGCAGCCGAAAGCGGGGGAGCTATTAACATTTCAAAGAGGAACAGAGAGGTGTTGGCTCCTCAATTTTCCATTATCACTGATCTGTCCAAGATTCACTCTGGGAACAGAGAGCAGTATGACTGTGTTGGTGACTGAACAACTGATGGATTTGAAAAAGATGCTCTTAAGAACAGCAGTTAAGATAAAAATGAAGAAGCTGCTCTTGGCCTTGGAAGACAACATCTATCATAATATTCCATATTGAACTCACTTTTATTTACAGTCGCTGATAAGTTATCTCTAAACTTATCATCTAACACTCACCGCAAATTGACATTGGACATCCATTCCTTCAAGCCACATCTCCGGTCAGTGTCACTTACACCCATCCCTCAGTTAACAGCACAGACATACTTATATTTCTTTATCTGACATTCTTGTTTGTTGCCATTGTAGTGGACTGAACGGGCATAATTTACCATTTGGTTAGTTTCTTTCTCACTGACAACAGACTCTCAGGCTAAACACCTAATAAGCGTCAGTGAGTAACCATGGCAACAGAGCTGCTCGGTAACTCAGTGTAAGCGTCAGTGGGTGACCTTGGCAGCGGAGGAGATGAGAGAGTTTAGCCGTTTTTCTAGCCTTTAGTTTTGTTTTTGAGTTCTGTTGTTGAATAAACGACTGTAAAGCAGTCAAAAAGAGAAGTTGTTCGCTTCCTATTTTCTACAACGTCTTTACTGGTGACCCTGACGTGATTTGTCTGCTGGGTGCCTCCACAGACATCTCTACGAACATGTCGACTAACGCCATCTCCCTCAAGCTGCCCAACTTCTGGGAATCGTCTGCCTCAGCCTGGTTCACCCAAACAGAAGTGCAGTTTGCACTCACGGAGAGTACTGCGGATGCTACGAAATATTATTATGTGGTGTCTGCACTGGGAGATTCAACAGTCACGAGAGTGGCAAGTTTTCTCATAAACCCACCTGAGGAGGAGAAATATAACATAACACTCAAAACTCATCTGTTGAAAGCTTTTGAGCTTTCCGATGCAGAACAAGCAGCTTTTCTCCATCCAAGGCCTCGGCCGTTTGAACTCATAGACAGGATGCTGGATCTCACGGGAGCACACAAGCTCAATTTCCTCTTTAACCAACTATTTCTGTGGCAGCTACCCTCTCAGGTACGAGCAGCGCAGGCCATCATGGACTGCCTAGCTCTGGCCGAGGAGGCTGATAAATTCTACATCACGGGACAGCAACACAGAGCAGCTGCGTCGCTTCTTGTCCAGGCTTTCTCGCCGGCGACAGGACACATTACCGCTGCCACAGCAGCAGTGGCTGTCCCATGTGGGCGACCTGCTGGACTATGTTTTTACCACACAAAGTTCGGTCCCAAAGCCAAGCTGTGCCAATCCAATTGCAGTTTTGACGGGGAGGGAAACGCAACAGCCGGCGGTCAGTAGTGGCCATGAGCGAAGGCCATACAGGCATGTGACACTGGCACTCAGCGGAGCATCCTCCCTGCATCTACAGTGGACATCTTGGGTGACGGACACGCCCCCCCCCATGGCAGCTGCAAATGGCAGCCCCATTCGCACTTACGGCACGTGATATGTGAGTTTGTGCTTTGATGGACCGACGTTTGGCTGGGATTTCGTCACAGCCAAGGTAACTTTCCCCATCCTGGACTTGGATTTCCTTTGCACCTACGGCCTGCTGGTGGATGTCAAAAACTGCCAGCTGAACAATGCTGCGACATTCTGTTCATATCCATGTACCCTTGGTGGAACAAGTTCCATCAGACTGTCTAGCATGCTTTCAGCCACGGATGATTTCCTCCGTCTCCTCGCTGAGTTTCCGGACCTCTGCTGGATGTCCCCAAAACTGCAGTTATCACACCGTTGGGACTTTTTTGAATTTTTCCGCATGCCATTCAGCCCAAAGAATGTAGCACAAACCTTCTAGCGCCTAATGGACTCAGTGCTGCGAGACCTGCCTTTCATCTTCATATACCTTGATGATATCCTCATCGCCAGCACATCCAGAGCGGAACACATGTCCCATCTCAGGACTCTCTCTCTGCCAATTTGGGCTGTCCACCATCAACTTCCTCGCACACCGCGTCACCAAAGACGGGGCCCTCCCCCCCCCATTGAAGGTGGATGCCATCGTGAACTTTCCACGCCCACTCACAGTCAAGTCGCTGCAGGAGTTCCTCGGCATGGTGAACTTTTACCACCGCTTCATCCCTAAGGCTGCCCAACTCATGCGCCCCCTTTATGAAGCTCTGAAAAACAAAGCCCCAAGACACACTGCGGACTGGTCCGAGGAGAGAGATATGGCCTTTAGGGAGGCAAAGAACGCTTTGGCTAACTCAACAATGCTGGTTCAACCAACACTAAACGCTCTCATTGCCATCACCACAGACGCTTCAGACTATGCAGTGGGCGCAGTACTCCAGCAGTGGGTGAACGGCACCTGGCAACCGCTCGCTGTCTTCAGCCCGCAGCTACACCCAAACCAACGGAAATAAAGCACATTTGACTGAGAACTCCTCGGATTGTATCTCGCCATCCAACACTTTCGTTTCCTGCTGGAAGCACGGCAGTTCACAGCATTTGAGAACGACAAACCACTGACATTCGCCATTGCCAAAGTGACTGAACCTTGGTCCGCCCGAGAGACAGCTCTCCTACATTTCCAAGTTTACAACGGACATACAGCATGTTGCTGGAAAACACAACCTGTTCACGTCTCCAGGGCCGTCGCAGGAACCATCCACCTGGGGACTGACTATGCCCGTATGGCAGCAGACCAAGCCACTGATCCCGACGTGTAGGCTTTCAGGACAGCTATCACTGGGTTGCAATTGGAGGACATAGCCCTTGATGAAGCCAACACCTCACTCCTGTGCAATGTTTCCACAGGTCAGCCACGGCCCATCGTCGCCGCTGGGTGGAAACGGCAAGTTTCTGAGGCTGTGCGTGGCCTCTCTCACCCAGGCAGGAAACCTTCTCAAAGACTGGTAGCAGCTAAATTGGTCTGGCACGGTCTCAAGAAGGATGTCAGGCCCTGGACTGATGCCTGCGTGCATTGCCAACGTGCTAAGGTGCACCGCCACACCAAGGCCCCCCGGCACAGATGTCCATGCCCGAGAGGAGGTTCGACCACGTCAACATAGACCTGGTGGAACCCCTACCCCCCTCCCATGGTTTCACACACCCCCTCACCATGGTTGACTGGACCACACGGTGGCCAGAAGTTGTTCTGCTGTCTTCAACGACGTCCGCTAAGGTAGCACGGGTGTTAATTGCCATCTGGGACACCTGTTTTGGCACCCCGTCTGACCTCTCCTCTGATAGAGGTCCACAGTTCACCTCCGAGCTCTGGTACACAGTAGTAGGGAGCGTAGGAGTCAAAGTCCACCGCAACACCGCCTACTACCCACAGGCTAACGGACTGTGCGAGTGTTTTCATCGTTCCATGAAGGCCACATTGTGAGCCAGCCTCACAGACAACAGCTGGGTCGAAAAGCTTCCGTGGGTCACATTGGGCCTGCAAACTGCACCCAAAGAAGAACTTCAGACCTCATCTGCGGAACTGGTCTGGGTCCCGGGGGATTTCCTCCGCAACACCACAGCCCCTTGGTTGGCAACGCATCAACGGACCTCGCTCCTGGACATTGCCAGGGCATTCACACCCATCCCCACTTCACAAAACGGTCTCCCTCGGTCTCACATGCCCACTTGCCTGCAGGCAGCTAAGTATGTTTTCATCTGCCATGACGCCCACTGTGGGCCCCTGCAACCTCCCTACAATGGACCGTTCTGCGTACTGGAGACCGGGGACAAGCACTTTATGGTGGACATTGGCAGTAAGCCAGAGTGTGTCTCAATAGACCACCTCAAACCAGCTCACCTGGACTTGGACCGGTCTGTGGAGCTGGCTGTGGAGGCGCCCACCCGCACCACCCCTGCACAGCAACAAGACCTCCGTGGATTCCCCGGAAGGAGCCCTGGCACCTGCACCTGTTCTCCAGAGCAGTTATGGTCAGACCATCCGCCCTCCAACATGTTGATGTTTTCATTTCATTCTTTTTAAGGTGAATTCTGGGGGGTGTATGTAGTGGACTTCTTCACCATAATACTTACTATGGCCACTAAAGGCCTCCACCTGACAATAAACATTCATAAGGGTCATCATAAGATGCTTTCACAGTTTTTTTCTGATGTGCGATCTTTAGATACATTTTTTGAGGGATTAATTGTAGATTTCTTTAGGATGTAAATGTATTTTCCTTTACAGATGTCTTCACACATCTGATGTCATGACCCAGTTTTAAAGCTGTGACAAAAACAAGGGAGATGTAGCTGAAGGCAAGTAAATAAATACTTACAAAATGTTCAAATAAAGAATCTTCAATCTTCATCTTGTTTCAAAACTTTTGAAACAAGACAGAAACCAAAAAGACATAAAATGTGTTTAATGTGAAAGGAGTTATTATGGGCATAGAATACTGCTTTAAATGAAATAAAACATTTGCGCGCACAAATCAAACATCCGTGGCACAAATCAAACATCTGTGCATTCATTTTTTTCCCCCAAGCGCTTTTCCATGCACTGGCAAGCTATTTCTTATCCTGCATCTCTGCCCCCTGGCGCAATATTGTGACCTGCCAGGAGAAAAACAGCTGGAGCGTGGCACAGTCTGCTGGCAATACTTTCCCCTGCTCACGCACGCAGACTGCTCGCTCACAAAAGTCTCCTCTCCTCCCTCAGAAAACTTTCCCCCTGCTGGCGCACGAGTGAATTTTTTTAGTGGGCGGTTTTTGTCAGTGAGGGGGCGGGCCTGGAGGAATGCCAATCACCACTGTATCCCTGAATATAATTGGTTGAGCATATTCGCCAATAGGACAGCAGGGTATGGCAACACCACTAGGACAAACGGGACAAACCACACAGCCCTGAATGCCTGAATGACATGTATTGTGATTTGGTGTCTTTTCTTTCCTCCATCATTGACATTAATCTGATAAAATGCTGATCATTTTTTGTAACTTGGACCCTGTTGCAAACAGACATTTTTTTATTTTGGTAAAACTGTTTTGTTCATATTCTTGATCAAGGCTACTTCTTTCTCCCTGAAAATTATAAATTGTGTGTGTGTGTGTGTGTGTGTGTGTGTGTGTGTGTGTGTGTGTGTGTGTGTGTGTGTGTGTGTGTGTGTGTGTATATATATATATATAAAACGAAATAACAACAAAATGTACATTTTAACAAGTTTAATTATAGCTACATTTATCAATACCCATATCATCGCACATAGTAAATCATAATTATTGCATGTATTTACACTAGGTTGTATGAAAAGTCAGTTAACAATTAAAAATAACGTATTTGATTATGAAACATTTTAATCATATAATTCATATGTATACATATGTGTATATATGTATGTGTGTGTGTGTGTATATATATATATATATATATATATATATATATATATAATTAAAAATATCGAAAAAGCTGGAAACGAACTGATCTAAAACAAAAACAAAGAGCTGTTGTGATCCCTGGTCACAGTCTACAGATTACCTCCGCTCTCCTCGCACAGTTGCCCCACGCGGGCTTGTGGCATTTCAAGTGTCCGACGTTTGGTTCCGTTTGCAGCTCTTTCGGACCGGCACTGCCTCCATGTCTGCTGCTGTTGCGGTAGTTGCTTCCGCTGCTGCCCACCTTTTGCCGCCTGCTGCGGCCCCTTTCCCCTCCATGTATTCTTCCCTCAGCTCCTCTGCCGGCTGCTGCAGCACTTTCCTCTGGGCTCTCCTGCTGCTCCTCCTTGAATAAGATGTGGGCAGTGATCCCAGCCAGGTCGAGGATGTTAGAGAAGACACTGGACAACTTTGGGTACAGCATGTGACGGAGTATGCCCTCGCCATCTCGTCTGGAATATCCTCGCTGTACTTGGTGTTGTTGTAGTACATCACAGACTCTGGTTTTGCCTCCGCCCCACTAAAGGTGTCCACACCTTGGTACATGGTGCTCAGGATGCAGACATTCTTCCTCAACTTTCCCTGGTACACAGTCTAAGTTGCGTCACTTCAGCACCTTGAACAGTTCCGCTTGCTGTTTCACGGAGGTGGGAACTCCAGTTTGTGTTTTCCCATGGTGCCAACCAGGCTATATAATGCAACTATATAATAATTCACTTACAAGTAAATTCACAAATAAGCACAAAAAATGTAACAATGAAACCCCGCAAAATGATGTGTGGTCATTATGACCGCATATGGCTGAAATGGGTAAAACATATATTTTCTTTGTCTTTTATGTACTTTATGTAAAAAACTATTCTAGATTAAAATATAGTCAAAGTTATTTCAGAAAAACGTTCAGAAAAATGTGATCATGCCATGGCATAATTCAATGCATAATCAGCCAAAGTCCGCATATTTATGTAGGGGCCGCATTATTGCCAATTTCTGCGCAAAATATGCGGGGCTTACATGGTTTCATAATCCCCACATTTTTGTTGCAAAAAACCACATATATCTTAGCAGAAAGTTGAAAAATGTTGCGTTTTCTTCTCACAAGAGCAGCCATTTTCCCCTGTTGCCATGGGAAATTTATGAAGTGAGGTAATTATGTGATGTGAACATCATCGAAAAGCTGCAAACCCCGCGATGAAGCCTTGATGAAGCCTGCAAATAAGTCTCATTTGCCAAAAAAAAAAATCATACTAGTTTCGAAAACTATATTTTAGACTATATATTATATTACACTATATTTTTTATATTTTTTTTTTTTCTTTTACAGAAGTTGTTGCATATTCCTTTTGTAAAGTTACTGAACTTGTCTAACTCATCAATGTTTTGTAAGTTTGAGCCATGTGTTTATTAAGGTCTGAAATAAACCAAGATGAGAACTCAAATATTCCCAGCACTTTCTGTGATGTAGTATGCTTGCTTATCATAGGAAGTAATAAGAAATTACTCTTTACATTAAGGGAGTAGCCTAGTGAGAACAGGGTTTTGGGGGAATCACTTTTTTTTCTCTTTTTCATCAAACTACAGTTTTTGTAAGTTCCCGCAATTTTTGCAAGATCCCACAATTTCATCGCATAAAATTGCATAAATATCCCTCATATTCCATCGCATTTTTTAAATGTGCCACATAATCAAGGATTTTTGCCCGCAACAATCACAAAAAAGCTCCACATTTTTTGGAAGGACTGAATACTCTCTTACACTTAACTATGGTACTTAACATGTGGCGTGACCGAAAACATTAGCAAGTAACTCAAAAGCTAACTAGTTTGAAAATAGTGTCCTTCTGCACCATTTACTTTCAACTGGTTGGCTCAAACTCTTAACACTTTTTAAAACACATTTACTTATGTTGCCAGAGGCTTATGTCTGTCACTTACACTTCAACTACAACAGAAGTCTGAAATTCACAAAACGTGGATATTCAACATTACTACAGGACTGCCTTCCATTATGATCTCAGAACAGACAGAACTGCTATGGCTCAGTTCAGTCGTTGGGAATAATGGATCCACAAAGAGGACACAGGAGGGGAGCTGGAAGAGGACAGCAAAGAGATTCATCCAACATTAATTGATCATATTTTTATCAGCGGGATGTCAGTGAGGAAAGCTGGTTAAAGGCTCCAGCCAAATGTGAGTCATTTCACAGTGGCTTCCATTATCAAGAACTTCAGAGAAGAAAATAGATTTACTGCTTTCTACCACTGGCAGCTTGTAAATAGGGGATGCTAGGGTGCCGTCCCCATCACAATTGCAGGAAAAAGTATAGACAGAGTAAACATAAATTACCCAATAAAAAATAACTATGAAATCTGTTCACTCATAAAATGTGTCAGGTTAATGCTTTTTCGGCATTCCCATTCCATTTTGGTTTTATTTGTTTAGTTTTTTTGTGTAAATGTATAAGATTTAACCAGGAGGGATGCCGCATGAGTGTGTATGTATGTTCTTCAACTTTTGGCTTGCTTGTGACTTCATGCTGGTCTATAATTGGTCATTTAATGATTCTCCTCCAGCGCAACTCTCTGTGTCCCTGGCGACTCAGCACTTTTGTATGTTATTCTTCATCCAGTCTGGTTGATTCACAACACCTGTCAATCAAAGTCACACCCTTGGCCGCCGTATTTTGAAGAGACAATGGCAGCTTCAGGTGAAACAATAGCAGCAAAAGAAAATTTGGTAATTTTCCGGCAAAAGAACCATTTTACGAGGTGTTCGCTTTAGGAAAAAAAGCAGATAAAGGAGCAGGGCTACTACGCCTCGTTTTATGTCAAACGCAGTTGGCTAGCTGGATGTGATGTTACCAATGCTTTTTATTGCTTTCCCTGCTTGCTTTTTCAAAGTGTTGGCGGTGAAGTTTTATGAAACATCTATCTGAAAAATGCAAACGGCACGAAAGTAGCTATAGTCATCTTGACAACAGCTTGAATGTTGTCTGTAGCAAGGGAACACATAATCAGAGAAGCTCAAAACAGTGATTTATTTTATTTTGTGTTTTTTTTGTTTTTTTTTAATCAATCCAGACAGATGAGAAGACAGATATTGCCACACAGTCCCAACTTGTGCTTGTGCTGTGCTACATTGATGACAAACACAGCGTGCAGGAAAGACTTTTTGAGTTCATTCCTCTGCAGTCAGCTACATCCAAGTCCATTGCTACTGCATTAAGAGAGCATCTTGCTGCCATTGGAACAGAAAAGTATGCTTATCTGCCAGGTGTATGATGGAGCCAGTGTGATGAGGGGTGCCACTGCAGGTGTTCAGAGAAAAAGATGTGTACCCAAATGCCCACTATATCCACTGCTACGCACATGAGCTCAACCTGATCATGCAACAGGCCACTGCTCACATTCCCCAAGGGGAGACTTTTTTTTTCTGACTAGGTGGATTTGCCGGCTTTTTTTCAAGGTCACCCAAGCATACATATGTTCTTGATAAAATGGTGCCCTGTAGACTGCCAACATGCAGCAACATCAGACTGAACTTTCACAGCCGAGCCATCAACACTGTGTTTGAGCACAGGGAGCATCTCATTCACTGTTTTGAGAACACATGACACTCAGGTGACATTGACCCCAATACCATCGGAGAGGCGGGAGCCTTGGCCATGCTACTGGAACATCAGGACTTCAAGTTCTTTCTGGAACTTTTTCACCACATTATTCCACATGTGGACCTCCTCTATGCCAAGCTCCAGAAGAATAGACTCAGTCTACATCAAAGAGAGCATCCAGCAGTTTTAACAAGACACACAGTGGGTGTTGATTTTCTTTTCAGTGTGATCAAAGGAAGTAATCAAAACACACCTAGGATAGACACACCATCCCATGCAGTTAAAAGTTTTTGAGTAATTCTAATGCTTGTGTAAAATATCCATCTCATTAACGTAGCTGTTTCAGCCACCACTAACTGACCTCTGGTACAGAATGGTGCCTGCCATCAAACGCGGTCTGTTGCTGAAGCTGCTCTTAAACTTTACTAAACGTCACCCTTTCCATGACCCCTTCCAAAATAGTCTGTGACACAGACAGGTCAAGGTCCTTTCTAGAGAGTGCAAAAGAAGAAATGGCAGTCTCAGTGAAGACAGGTGTGGTGATTTTGATGCATGGAATGATTAAAAATCTATACTACGCAACAGCATCTTTTGTGCGGAGTCTTTCAGCCATGTCCTGAGGTAGCTACATAAGTGCAGAGAGGACATTCATCAGCGTTCTTGGGGCATTTTCTACAAACCCACCGTGATTCTGACAGCCTTTTCAGCTCATGCACTCTGTTCAGGATGCATATATTGTTGGATTTGTGTCAATGCTGCATGGCTTTTTGTAGACAAGGCTATGAAAGTGTATAGCTTTTCAACTAAGGTGAAGAACTGGACAAAATGATGATTTGATTTGTGCTCTCCACCAAGACCAAAATTAAACAGTGAGCATGACTTTTACATGAGTGAGTGTGTATTTGGTTGCAGGTGTGTTTGGCTGTTTGCGGGTGTTCCCCGGGGACCTCCTCCGTTGTCCCAGACTATTTGTGATTGTGAGGAGCATTTTGAGAGTTGGGCATTTTATCCACATGGTGAGGCATATTGATAATAAGACACATATTTACCATATTATTTATTGTTATTATTTATTCTATCTGAATTTCATTTACAGGATCCCCATATTCAGCTTCACCTTTGAAACACTGTTTTATCCAATTCTTGCGTGATGATATTTATTTTTTGCATGATCATTTGAAATGTGTTTGGAATTTGGCACACTGCCAGATTATTACTGTTGAAATTCATTAATTTCCCTTCCTTTGATTATCAGAACTTATATTTATTTAAAACCTTATAAATAAAAACACACCTTTAGGATACTTGCCCACTTGCTTTCTTGCTCTGCCTCCAGGATGTAATTAGTCACAGTTAAACTAATTGGAGGATATATTTGACATTGACACTTCTCATCTCAGAAGGATAATTACAAATGGGGTCATTTCGAATATTTTTATATGTTTGACCTATTTTCTTGCATTATAGCACTTATTTGAGATGATTTGACAGATCTTATATGTTGTACTTTACGCACTTAGTATGTTTTTTTGTTTGTTTGTTTGTTTTTTTAGAATTTTTACTTGATTGACAGCAATTATTGTGCATCAATTTAACAATTTTTTATTCTATTTTCTTTACAGAACTTATTTTGCAAGGGTATTTTTCCCTTTCTTTATGATTATAAATTGCCTGGCCATTGTAACCTTTATCTTATTTTTTACTTCTACTGTTTGTAGTGCACCTTCAACCAAACCCTAACCCTTGGGTTGCAGTTAGAGGCAGGAGGTGTTGTAGACATAGGCATGTTTTGGGCCGTTTGTTGTGCATGGTTACTCTAACTTTAACCCTAACCCTAGGGTTAGATTTAGGACTTTGTTCATGGAGGACTTTCTAGAACAATCAGTTACTTCCTTGATCTCTTCTCATGTTTAGGACTGTAGATTTAACATCAAGGTACTCCTCACTATCAGGTATGCCTAGTGTACAACCACCAAAATCTATGGTTTCCAACTTAGATCATCAGTCTCCATGTTGTGGACATCTATGGCATGTAATGTCTGGAGGGGAGAGTATAGAGCCAAGGTGTGATGGAGCAGCCATATAGGGCAAATAATCAGTTTTCTTCGGCTCTCGGAAAAGCTGGTGAACTATGACTTTGACAAGGATCTGTAGAACACTTTCTATCTTTATCCTCTGACAGGGACATGGAGTCCAGCCCATTTACACATCATTATTCAGTCTACCGAACCCTCCTCTTCTATTTCCACTAATGGTCTCCTGATGATAAGTTCTCACATGGAGAACCTGCCAGCCAGTGGCCGTCAGGAGTCAAGCACAGCAGTCAGAGTGTGATTTATTTATTAATGTGTTCCTTGGAACAACTCAACATGAGCAGTTGTGTAATTGTGCTTTCAGTGCATTCTCATCATTTTTTTTCCTCCACTTGGCAGCAGCTCTCAGTCCTGCTTCTGGCAAGTGGCCTGGCTGGGATATTAATGTTTTGTGTGTATCAGTTTGACAAGGACCAGGAATAGAAATATAGTATCTACAATGGTAAACATATCAGACACTATTCTACTTTTGTTTCAGTCATGGGAGGACAGTACTTGGATGAACCTGTCAGTGGGCACCAAGATAAATACATTTACTGCCTGAGAATAACAACATTTATATTAGTCTTGTATGAGTGCAAGAAGCACTCACACTATAGTGTTGAGCATTTTTTTCAGTCTCTTCTAAAAGACTCTGCTTTGCCATGTTTATGGTTCCTACATTGACCCAAAGATCTCAGCATACTATAATGTCAGAAAACTTTCCCCAAATCCAAGATTCGATTTGACTTTTGATTTTAAGGTCACTAATTGTTTTTTCAAGTCTGTCCCAAGCACACCTCTTCCCAGAATCAATAAAGGAAAAGAAAAATTAACCCGACATGTCTGATGCAGTAGGAACTACTGCTAGTTTGTTGATCATCTTCACAAACATGTTTTTCTAAATATAATATCAAACAATTTGTCATCCTTTTCATCACTGTATGAACTCAAATACTTCAAAGTTATCATACATACTCAGAGTTAATATCTGGCAATGATGCTCAAAAAATTATCAGCTCACACACACATTTCTATTGGCACCATGCAACGTGCCACATCTTGAGATTAGAACTAACAAACTTCTGATTACTGGATGACACGCTCTGCCACCTGAGATACAGCTGCCCCAATGGGAATGTTCACCAGAGCTGTTGCTTATTAATTTCACTATCATAAGCCAACCTCGGTGTGGTTAGCTGGTTGTAGTTGTAGTAGTCACTATTTGCTGTGACCACCATTTCCTTAATGTAGTGCAATAAAATGAAGATTCAGTTACAGCAACAGCTCTGGTGGAGCCAACACACTACTTGCATCATCTGTGGCATCGTCCTGTTTGATGAAATGTGGAAGTGAAAATAAGTGTTGTGTTACATATTTTTTGGGTGTGTAATATACTGTGTGTGTGTAAACAGTGCAACTATTTCATCAAACTCATCATTCAAAACCTTAGGCTGCAGGGTATCAGCATTTTAAATCAAGAACAGTTCTCAGTGCCAGAATGTCAACAGCACTTCCTCCAAGCTGGTAATCAGTTTCAGTTCTCTAAAAATGCAGAGCAGAGGCACTGTGAGTGTTAAATTATATGACATATTTAACTCACTATGTGCCTCCAGCTCTGGGTCTCATACCCATTTTGTACTGTTTTGTCTTTTTGGATGTATTTATTTTAACCAAATTAAGTGTACCATATCGGCACTTCAAAATAGTGTCCACTTTATGAGATGCAGTTACTGAGCAATTTTCACTTTTCACAAGGTTCATTTTTAAATCAAGGTTGACATATCTGATTTCCCACTGTGTATACATATCATAGGGATATTTGATATTTGTTTGTATGAGTAGATTTCTTTGAATTATGAGGAAAAATAAAATAAAAATTACTTCACACCATGTTGACCATTGATTTATCCAAGATATACTAAACGAGATTCTGCTTTCTGCATTTGAACTGAACATACTGGTACTTCACATAATTTGTGAGCTATAGAATGTTAATGCCATTCTACTAGCTTTAAAAAAAAAAATGGGGGCAGTGTCCACCAGGCCTCTTTTTCAGTCTGAAAATACTTGTGGGCTGCAAAGATGAAGCGCTTTCATGCTGTGAGAAGAGCATTGCATGCAGGTTTTATGTCTATGACAGCATCATCCTAACAAGAAAAGTGCAGCCTCCCCTGAAAAGTCAAAAAGTGTTCAGTGTGAAGGGCCTGAAGTGACTTCACAAAAATGTCAGAGCAGGCTTAAAAAAAGACAGTGCACACACACTTGCACATCCACTGTTGCCTATTTGCATTACAAAGAAAACCAAACAGTTTATTGCTGGAGAAGAGGTATTTATACTGTACCACTGACCTTTACAAAGTATGAACAGGAAACTGAGCATAAAGGTAAACTGTGGGGATGAGAGAATCTTTGGTATAATTCTCAGCTGTAGTCAATGGTGATTTCAAGGATTTGGACAAATAATTCAGTGTAATGTGGAGCTTTTTGCTTCATTTCTGTTTGTTGAGTGGAAATGTGTTTTGACATTCAGGAGTGTCTGGAATGGAACGTTTTACTTGTTATTTAATGTTTTCATATCCATCAAATGCTTTACAATGTATATCAAATGCATTCCCATGACTTCTAAATCAAGTGTCCTATAACATCTAGAGCAGAAATCTGCAACATGTGGTTCAGAGGCCGCACGCACCTCTTTTGGCCCTCTGCAGTGGCTCCCTGTGGCTTTGACATTTTACATGGAATTTTTTATTATTTTGTTTACCGTCATCAGTGCTTTAATCCTACAGGGATTCTTACATTCTCCGATGGTAATAATGGGCAGGCTACACACATAATTTTATCTGCTCAATCAAGTTGTCATTAATTAAATGATCCTGAGTTATTATCATTGTGTTTTAAGCTCAAGACGAGCAATGATTGCTATGTGGCTGAGGATATAAAAAGGATTTACTCACACTGCGATGTTTTTATTTTTTATTTAAGCCGTTTTTAAATCGAAGATGCTGCTATGTGATTTAATTATCAAATGAGGCTTCTTTTTATTTTGTACATTTTCACAAACACAGGGAGGGTTTAAGTAGGTCTGCATATATAGTTCTTCATTGCTACTCTATTTCTATTTAGTGTAGGCTAGTTCTTTTATTAATTCTGGATAATTACATAATGAATTGAATATGTATTACATTATTTCATAACAGGGCATTATTACATAATGTGGCACTACATAAACCTTACACTATAAGCATAAGAAGCCCGTAGAATTCCCAAATCATGTGAAAATATAAATTAATGCTCATTTAGCCCTATTACTAATCTTGATGGGCTAATTTAGACTGTCTAGGTTTCATTAGCTTCATTCTAAGACACATTTATGTTCTAGACAGGTTTTTCTGGTAGTAAAGGTTTCTGACCCCTGATCTAGAGGGTTGAAGCAATGCTGTGTATAAAGATGGACAGTTTAGAGGTTACCAGTCATCCGGCTAAAAATGTCAAAGTTAGTGCTAGAGCAAAGTTAATAGGGTCCGTTCAGTGCAACACATCCATTGCATTAGTGAAAGATATTGGACTTCACATGACCTCGTTTTTTTTTTTTTTTTTTTTTTACAAATAACAATATGACCACTGCCCAAAGCACATCAGCCTCAGCTTAGTCCAGGGTAATCCCTGCACAGTTTAAACTGTGGATCAAAAACTCTCCCAGCTCAACCACTAAAACACATCACACGCAGGGCCGTTGCTAGCCATGTGGGTGCCCTAAGCACAAATGCTTTGTAGACAACTTGTCAATAAGTACTTTTCAATTAACACAGACGTCAATCTCGATCTGCTGGTTGATGGCTGCTCTAGATCTTCCTCCTGGTCTTGAGCTCCTCCTTGGACAAATTTAAGCATTGACCCTGCATTCAGAAATACAAGAAAAAATATTCAGGGATTGTGTTGAAAAAGTTTTAAACCACAGTACAAAACATTTTGCATTAGGTTTATGTAGGCCTACATGTAAATCACTGGCATTTTTAAAAATTCAAAACTCAAATTTACATTTATGAAGGTTTCATAAGGAACAATCATTTTGCACATAATTAATAACTCTATATGAATATGAAGGAGAAATCTATAACTTTAAGATTGATTCTTCTCATAGTTTCACCGAGAGATGTCGCTCTTGGCCTATGAACCTGTAAGTTTTCCCTATTTACAGGAGTATCTGAAGATGTACTTTTCATTTCAGAAATCTCCAATTTACCCGGTTTTCGAAAGTCACCGAAATGCAGTATCATGCAAAGTAAACTTGGCGAATAGGGTAGCGATACTTGACTGCACCTCTGACTGTAGCAAGCCCAAGTTAATCCGAAAAAGCATAGCTACCTTGCTAGTGATTTGAGGACGGATTGCTAGTCGTATGATCTACCGAATGCTAACGTTAACGGAACAGTCAACTGGCCATGATGAATTGCTTTCAATAATCCATATTCATTCCCACAACGTAAACTAGCTAGCAAGCATCAATAATTTCCAACATCAATCATTTGCAACACTTAACACAGTCTGAACATGGCTAGTAGGAGCTATCGTTACAAAGTTTGTTGACGGTAGCAATATTAGCTGGCATGAGCACAGACCCGCTTGCAAAGGCT
>JARJLU010015408.1:0-19745 GCA_030272975.1 Sparidentex hasta
CATATATACACACATATGTATGTGTGTGTATATATATATATATATATATATATATATATATACACATACACACACACACACATATATATATATATATATATATATATATATATATACACACACACACACACACACACACATATATAACAGTCTAGAGTGATTAATAGGCCATTAAATTACATTAAATTTAAGAGTACACATTGACTGTATTGTTTATGTCTTTTGTCTTTTCTCTCATTCCTTTACAGTCAAAGATGTGAGTTTGCTCTGCTGTTGTGTTGACAATACATTCAGACTCACTGAAGCATTCCTTGAAGGACACAGCCTTCACACGTCACATACAGTAAATCTTCTCCATTGCACGTGAAGCAGAAAAAAGCTCTGTCCAACAACTACTCTGCCTGGTCTGATTTGGTAGCATCTTGCTTAATTTCGCAAAGAAGAGATAAGTTGTCTTCAAAGGCTCGGATGCATTTGTCAATGGATACTATGGGAATAGTGGACGATAGTTGCCTGGACAACTATGACATGGCAAAAGGTGCTGGGTCAAGTGCTGGAGGCAGGGTCCATAGTATTGATGTCATACTGGGATTCACTAAAGACCAGGAACCTTTACTGCATTCAGTAGGAGATGAGGAGAGCCAAAAAACAAATGTGGAAAACCCACATCATCCTGAGAAGCAGGTCTCATCAGACCCATATGGGCATCTTCCAGAGCTGGGTGACAGCTCCCAACAAGCCTCCTATCATGGTGAGTCCAGTACAGTAGAAACTACTGTCACTAACAAAAACTCTCTAATACATTTTTTCAGTATCAATGCCAATCAGGAGATGTTCCCTTTAACTGTGCAACAAATGGTATTAGGTCTGTACTAAGTCTGTCCGAGTTCCCTAAGTCCGGTTTAAAAATACTCCCACGCAGTTTTCCCTCTGTGCTGGACCACTGCCCTTCCATAAAGAAGTTCTACGTCACCTTTATGCAACCAATCTCCTGATGCTTTATCTGAAGTTCTGAAATGACACTGATGTGAAGTTACCTACATATTAGTTATACTTAAGTCTTGAATTTGCCAAAACGAGCAGTAGCAGTGAGTTTTGGTGAGTGGAGAAGGAGAGGCATACTACTACATTTGAATGCATTTACCCTAGTCATTTTTCAGAAATTCCATTTAATACATCTGGATTCTTGCATATGCAGTACAATAGCAGAGACACAAGGGCCAGCCAAAAAGAGATTGATACAAAGCAAATGGCACATGGTGCTAAAGACAATGTTACCTATGCTCATGAGCACTATACTGCTGAATCCTCACATTTCCCTACTTCCGATATCTGACATTATTAAATATAGACAACTCCTAGAATCTATATGAAGCTTAAACTAAGTGAAAAAAATCCAAGCTTTTTAATTATAGCTGCAACTTCACTGTAAAATAGAGATTTATTAAAGGTACATTAGTTTATACACACACACACACACACACACACACACACACACACATAACAGATATGTCTATTTTTTAAAAATATTTTTCTAATATGAAAAAGCGTTTCATCCCACTTTTACTGCGATGGCTATGGTATCATTCATGCATAATTTATGATACATCCAAGTGGGGACCCACAAAATAATGTCATTAGTCACTGTGCTCTTTTTGCTATGTCCATGTTAGAAAGGGTTCTGAATGTACATTGTTGTATGTGATGTGTACCGGACACGAGTGATCTGCATTTGTTTTTTTTGTTGCAAGTTTTGTTACTTCTGTCCTAAAAAGGTTTCAATATCAGGTTCAACTGTGAAAAATCCCAGCTTAACACAGCCTCTATTCCACATGGAGACACATATTAAAAACCTTCTGCCACTGTTTTAAGACCTTTTGGCTATATTTGCAATTCAATAATTCAATTCAATAATTTGAATTAAAAAAAATGTCATCACCACACTTTTAACCACCTGTCAACACTTGCTCCTAAGACCATACCACCTTAATATGGGTGCTTATTGTCTGTGACTTCCATTGTATGATACCATGCCAGAGCCGAGTGACTCCAATATTGAAAGAGTGACTCCTGACCAAAAATCAAAATTTCCTTGTGACAAAGATATATCATGTTTGACTTAGAGTTTTACATATTATGTTCAATGATAGCATAAATCAAAGGGGATTGTGCCGATGTGCAAAAACTTGTATTGGTATGTAAAAAGCAATCATCCGCCTCATTCCTTATTCATTGTGTATTCCTAAAAAAATTAACTTGCTTTAAAGATTTCACGAACCATTTTGAACACAAAGCTTTTGGTGCTTGGGGTCATTATTCCAAATGATCCAGTGATCTGTAGACCATTTTGCCTCAGTGATTTGGTATGATTAACAGGCTTTGGTACATGAGACACAAGGATCACTTGCCCTAATGTACATTCATTTAATCTGGACTATGACTGTTTACTCAGCTTGTGCAGAAGCCAACTAAAGTCCCTTGTTATTACAGAAGGTGGGGACTAAAACATTTAAGAGGTAGCATCTGTTAGTGTGGGATTATTGCAATGGAAGAATTCAGTGAAAGATGTGATAAAATATGGACTTGCCAAACCCCTGGTGTTTACAAGCCCTCATCAGTCATTAAGCTGTTCTATCATGATGAGGAAAGTTAGGATTTCACTTTTTGACCTGGCTGCTCTGAGAAATATTTTACCAATTATTTTAAGGTGTCAAAACGTTCATTAAAAAATGGTTCAGTATGAATACAGACTGGCCAAGTTGTCTTCACCTTTGAGATTCAGTGACTCACAATTTTGTTTTTGCAGTTTTAAATGTACACCAGTCCGACCTCTCTAAGATCCTTGATTGGTCATTTAGCACAAGCTTCCTCTATCTGCCCTTGCCTTTAGTCAGCCAAAAAGATACGTCACAATGGTGGTGTTGCCAAACTTAAAGACGGCTTAATGGCTTGATGCCAGCTGCAAAAAAAAATGTTAAATTTGTTTTGGTAGGTCTTAATGGACAGACTTTTTCTCACAAATTAGTCAACTAACTGTGTATTCTTTCTTTCATTTTAGAATCTGATCTTTTCTCCAGTGACAAGTGTGATGAAGAAATGAGCAACCTACAGAAGGATCTGGACGATGCTGAGGGGTCTCCGGACCCCATTAAAGAGGAAGAGCACACTAAAAAGAAACACAGAAGAAACCGTACAACCTTCACCACCTATCAACTTCATGAGCTAGAGCGAGCATTTGAGAAGTCCCATTATCCTGATGTCTACAGCCGTGAGGAGCTGGCAATGAAGGTTAACTTGCCTGAAGTCCGAGTTCAGGTGAGGACTACACTACGGAGAACATACTACAGGGAACTGCAGCTTTAATTTCTGGCTTGACATGTTTCCCTAATTGGGGCCAGAAATGCTAAGTAATTTGTATTTTAAGATGCCAAAATTTTCATCATCCATCATTTAATTGTCATTTTTCTCATCCTTCCTTTTGCACCCAACAGCAAAAAACCCCCCCAAAAAACAAAAAAAAACCTACTACTAAAAGACCTCTCATAAAACCTTGGTCTCACTCCATAAATATGTTTTACCTGAAAGATTCTGACCACTGCACCACCTAGTGGTAGTATCAGTGCTATTGTCTCTCAGTGCATCACAGGCACCATCTCATCTTCATTTCCCTTTGTCCAGGTGTGGTTCCAGAATCGGAGGGCCAAGTGGAGACGTCAAGAGAAGATGGACAATAGCACTATGAAGCTTCATGATTCACCCATGCTGTCCTTCAATCGTCCCCCGATTCCTCCAAGCGTTGGGCCAGTGGCCAACCCGATGCCCCTAGATCCCTGGCTTACCTCACCCATCTCCAGTGCCACGCCCATGCATACCATCCCAGGATTCATGGGCTCACCACAGGGCCTGCAGCCTGCCTATGCAAGCCACAGCTTCCTCAACACAACACCTGGAATGGTCCAAGGTATGCAGCCAATGGGCCCTCCTCCCTACCAGTGCCCACCCAGCTTTAACGATAAATATCCGATGGAGGACGACAGGAGTTCAAGCATCGCAGCACTCAGGATGAAGGCCAAAGAGCACATTCAGTCAATGGATAAAACCTGGCAGCACATGTGATCTGATAAAGAACTGTGGACAGATTTTTGAACTGCTTCCGTGAATGTTTACAAACTGCTTTTCTACTGTTTGTTTCATGTACGAGTGAGGACAGTACATGACACCAAAAGAGTCATAAGCAAGTCTGAAAATGAACTTCTTGTGAACTTTATTCAATTTCACTTTAAAAATGTCATGAAGTTTGAATGAACCATTGTATAGCTCAAGTTTGGGAACAGACTTTTGTTTAAATAAGACAACATTTTCAACATGAATGTTTAAATCTTGGGCTAATTGTTTGTATTTCTGACACATTTCAGACAGTACTGATACAACAGCAATATAGCACATGAGAGGCTAGGTAGAGCCTTGTGGTCAGTAGTAACAACCTTTTTCTATTTGGACATAGTACAGGATGAGAATATTAAGAAATTTTTACTTAATTGATGTATGTGCTTTTTTGTGGAAATAAGATATATATATATATATATATATATATATATATATATATAGACCATTACTCTGTCTTCATACACCTGGGTATCAAATGTTCTTACACCCTTGAAGTGAAATCTTCATGAGGATTAATGAATGCTGTGCTTTGAGGGGATTTGCTGGAAAGTGTTTTCCCTTATTTGTCTCTTTTATTCAGTTTTACCTTTCTGTTTTCTATCATTTGTTTATTGCACAAGTAACCTCTGACCAGCATTTTATAGTATATGTTCAGTTGCTTTTCAAAGTCATTACATGTGATTATCATAAAAACCAGTTCCCTGAAATCAATTTTAATTAAGTTTAAAAGGCAAAATGTGTACTTTCTCAAAATTTAAATAATTAAACTGGCCTTTGGGAGAGCACCGTGCCCTGATGGGGGAGGTTATCGGAAGTCACAGAGCATAATCTGGCCCGGAGGCTAATTTAAACAGACAAGCATACCTCTTAACACCTAATTACTGCTTTTAAAGCGATTAACCCTGGATTCTCAGCCATAGACAGCATGCACTCAGATGCCCCTGAAAAATCCGTTTCAAGACCTGATCAACCTCGCTCCTCCCCTCAAACTTGACCATTTACCTTTTTCAAATTAAGATATACAGCACAAAATAATAATGTTTTTTTGTTATGCACTATCATAGTCCTCATCCTTATTGGTAAAGGATACATCTCATAGCATTCATCAACATGATGCATCTCATGCCATTGTTGACAAAATATTCACTTAAGTCAGATGGATTTAGAGTGAGAAAGTTAATGGGTGCTGGCAGCCTCTCTTACCTCGTGGAAGTAGCAGTTTGATGTAACTGGTGGACCACAACAAGAAGGAAATGACGTTGCACTGATGTTTGTCAGTGACAGAAGGTCATGGTGATGTTGCTTGTGTGTTTTATACTGTATGTGTTTATTTGCTATGTGTGCTGCCATGCTTTGAGGGGAAATTATCTGGCAATGTAAGTCTCCTGTCAATACCACATTGATGTGTGGGAAAGAGTTGTCACAAATATTACTTCAAAAGTAAAACACAACTGTGTATCATGGCCTTTAGAAATGGCAGCATCCATACTGTCAGTTTTATAGAGTTTGTTGTTTATTTTGTTATAATCCCTGTTGACAACAGTGGACTAAACAGCCAAAGAACTAAAAAAGAACATTCTTATGACTAGAAGACACATTTTCACATTTGTGAGGATGTTTATTATTTTTTTTTAAAATCAATATCATTATGTATGAATTTCTAGTTCTTTCAAGTTTTTAGAAAGTGACTTTTATTTTCCATGTGCAAAACACAGAATAAAGTTACAATAGCACCATTGTAGAGGCACTCTGATTGTGGATCTTGTTTTTCTTTCTACACATGCACTAGTGAGCCACCAAGATGACTTTGTGCCGTTAATGAGTGCTGGTGTACAATAGGCCATGTAAGCTGTGACAGACGAGCTGGCCTGATGGAGGCCTGTTGTGTTCGTCCAGGCCTGTGGACCTTTGCCAGGCCGTTAGACAGATGAAGCTCCACTCCATCAGGCCCAACCAGGGGTGTCAGGAGGCCCCGCCTGCTAGGCTGCAGAGGCCACAAGGGCTCAAGTTCTAAGTGCCCTCCAGTAGCCTGTGTGGCTTAGCTGCTCCAATTTTTTTTTAGATGGAGATTTGTATAGAGGTTTTGTTTTGAATCTGATTTTTTTATACAATTTTGCAATTGTATAAGCTATCTATCTCAACTCAATTTTCACCATCTCTTGTGACACAGTCAAACTATTTTTTTCCATTGACACTGAGTAAATGATTTTGACAGATGATTTAGGGGTTGGGGAAAGAAAATGTGGTTTTACAAGGTTTTAAGCTTCACTGTATCATCTATTTTCAATCTATTTCAAACATAAAATGTGCTTTTACGTGGTCAGTTCCTTTATTGTTTTATTATGTCATATCATATTCTCTCTGATTATCTGTTCTCCTGTATCATTGTTTTTATCTATTTTTATCTATATTTTGTAAATTTGTTTTGAAAGGTACAATAATGGATTATTATTATCATTATTATCATTATTACTATTATTATTAAAAAGGAACAATGGTTTGCAAAGATTCTCCAAGAAGAAGAGTTGGTAATGAAAAAAAAACTCTTTCATGTTCAGGAATGCTCATTATAATTGAATGGATACAGCTTGAAAAAATAGCAATGTTATAATGCAGGGTCAATTACGTTAATATTGTCAGTGCTGAAGAAATAATACTAAACTACCAACGTCAACTGCTTGCCAAGGAAAGTAATAAGCTGATATGAAATGTCTGATCCTGTGATCTTTTAGAATATACCATATAAAATACAGCTTTTACCTTGTTTAATGAACTGCTATTGCTCAAACCCCAGATGATGTTAAGCCACTTGATAGAGAAACTAACTGACTAATTCTTTAAGACTTGTAAGTATCAATACTGGGTTTTAAGCCTGCTCAGTATTCATACCATTTATATGCTTCAGCAGTTTCGCATTATAAATCAGAGGAGAGGATGTAGATGTAAAGGCCTAATGTATTTAATGATAACTCTCTCACCACACCTCTGTCAGAAAGACTTAATGTAGCAACATCCAGAATTTGCTAGAGACACACTCAGAACTAGTAATTAATTACACACATTATTATGTTATTTTGCTTGGCCAAGCGTGACCTTCACAGGGGCCAAGGCTCTAGTTAACAGGCTGACTAGCGGGACGTGGTCCACGGTGGGAATTATAAGGGAAAGGAGCGGAATTAATTGGGTTTGATTAAGAACACTTTTCAAAGGGACACCATTTTTCCCTCTTGACATAATTGGGGATCACTCAGGGGGTTGGGGGGGAGGGGATTTGATTCCTGGCGCCAGTTGCTCGTCTTCGCCCCACCATTCACTTTTAGAAAAAGGACATGCCAATCAAACAGAACTCCCTCCCTTGCTTTGCACACATGTGAATAGCATGCACTGGCACGTTAACGGCTTAATTTTGCATTCAGCGCACTGACGAACATTAACACTACTAATAACCTTAAAGGCCCCCCTCCAGAGTATTTTGGTATTTCTAGAATGATTTACATTCTGCTTTTCCTAGCAGTGTTGATGACCCATACTGTTCACTAAACATTTTTGGACAAATAACTTGATTTTGTGCTCAAAGTCACAAATTTTAAGTTGTTGCTAACATGGAATTATGCAAATGACTGAAGCAGAATCTAGTCATTCGTCATCCTCCCAAGAGGGGTTAGATAAGCAGCATAGCTCCTTTAAGAAACAGGGAGTGAATAGTGTGTGAGTGGTTGAGCAAGAGAAGGAGAGATAGCTACAGTGATTGCGTTCAGAGCAGACCCGTGTCAGCTGGAGTCGAGGGTAAAATTTAGTACAGAAGTTGTCTGGTGGCAGTAAATTAAGAGTTCAGGTTACATTTTGACCATAACTTTACTGTACAGCTCTCAATACACAAGAATAACTTCCGTTTGGGTGACAGCTATCAATATCCAATTTCTAATCCATGCTAGTGATGTTGATCTTGCTAGAATGGCAGTCTGAATGCAATTACATCTTATTATTAATCACACCCCAATTCTCTGTTTGAGAAAGAACACTGACCATTGACAGGAAGAAAAACTGAAAATGAAACTGCTGTAGATTTTAAGTAATCTCTCACTGCTGTTATATGTCTTTTTTTAATACAAAAAGTATTTTATACAAGAAGTGAGATCATGAGCAGTGTTCACAATAATCCTTTTTGTAAAGTTTCTGTTTATGTGATTATTGGGCATTTTTTTGGTTGTCTCCTCTTAACTATAACATATTACTTCATACTTGAAGTCTTTTACACATCACACTAGGTACGGTGCTTTTCTTCTCGAAGGAGAGCCTCGACTGTCGTCAGCTTAAATTAGTATATTTCTAACATGTTTGTACAACACTGTTGCCCTAATAGGCTGACTACACGGCTTGTTTCAATCCTCAGCCACAATAGAAAAAGTGGTCCATTGGTCTGTGCACAACAGAACACCTGTCTCGTGTCCTTCGACTGGTCTGAAGCACATTTTTACAGGGAGTCACTGTAAAAAAGTCACTGTTCGGGAGCCACCAAACAAGTACTCTTGGAGGAGTTACCTGCATTTCAGTGCTGGTTAGAGGTGGGGCCTGAGTTGTCTGCTGGCTGTCTTTGTCTTGTGCAGTGTTGGGGCTTTGAGGCTTTATCTCTACTTTCATTCTGTATACAGAATACAAAAAAAGAGTCAGCATCAATATCTCATTCCTTTCACAAAAAGCAACAAGATCAAATAGGACATTACTTTCTTACATTAAACATAGGGCGCCTGACAGGATGACATGGCAAGCGTCATGGAGGTCAATTTGTCTGGAGATCTGTCTACATTGTTTGAAGTTATCCAACTGCATCAGATCCTGTAAATACAGAACAGTCTCAGGGTATTTACAGATTCCTTTGGGGTTATGTATTGACAGTCTGTCTGATTATTGTGTTATCTTAACTTGTACAGTGGTCCAGGATCCAGCTGGTCTGTCTGGGGTGTGAACATGAATCTCTGCCAATTTGGCTCTTTTATTCCTGTTTGATGGTTTCTTCACTGTCATACTTTAATGTTCTTTGAGGACCGTCTTTGAATTACGATGGTGAGGAGGTGGAAGCAATTAAGTTACAGACTTTGCTAGTGAATGTGTAGTGGTGAATATTCTCTCATCTACACTGCACTGATATTTGTAACTTGATTCTTCCAGATGTGATTTATAAAGGATGATGTCCACATGTTAAGAGTTGCAAGAATATGTGATATTCTCAAAGACTAGTATCATTTACCTGTAGTGATGCTTACATGATGGGTACCTCCTCCAGAATATAATTTTCAGACAATGAAATAATCAGATAAAATTAAACAACTGTGGATATTAATGGCATGACTAGATTTACCTGCAGCTTTCAGACCTTTCTGATTGAAGCATTTCAGCAGTGTGGTAGTGATAAGACTTTTTAAAATCATTTATTTTTCCTTTCAGTGGTTTTACACATTAACATACACATGCATCTACCTATCATTTGATGTCACAGAGCAGAGCAACCCCACGCAAGATCCAGTGGTCTGGTGACTGAATGGTAGGTAACACCACTGCTGTGATGTAATTCAGATCTGTGCGCCTTGGTTTCTTGTAGATGGGGCAGACATATAGCTTAGGATCCATCGGGGCAGTGGAGTTAAGGGCGAACATGTGTATGACAGGCAAGGGTGTGAAAAGCACTTTGGGTGAGGACTCGATGAGATGGGTGTTCTTCATGTCCCAGCCAGCGCCTTCCAGGTAAAGACCATAAACATAAACGCCCTCCTGTTGAGAAATATAGTCGGTGACAGAATAAACTTCAATTGTTCACTTTTCTCAAAATCAAAACAAGAAGGCAGTCATGCTTGGTGCAATGTGCAATGACACAAAGTTTATCATGAACGTAAGTGGAAGTTGAATTTGAGACTGATACATTTCTCAGTATTGTTTGACTTACTGTAGGCGAGGCAGTGATCTCCTCCTTTGTCTGCTTCAGTACTTTGTTGTGCAGGGTGACTGTGTCCAGAGCCCAGCCTTTGTTTGCCCTTGTTACTTCTTGTCTCATAGCTGTTAGAAACCCTGCAAACATCCCCCAAGAATGACAGCATGTGTCTGATTTCAAACAGCCCCAACTGACGATGACTGGAGATCTCCATTTCAACGCATCTTACTACCGACAAACTCAAAATGTTTCAATCAATTGAAATGAATCTGTTGGGATTAATTTATTGTTCTTTACATTCATAAATCACAGCCAGCTAAAACCCCCTTAAAGTAAACTGTTTAATACCTTACTCTGAAAAAAGAAAAGTTACTCACCCTGTGGGTTGAAGAAGCCTGTCATCCAAAAAGTTTTGGGTCTTCCTTCAAACACCCAGCTATGGAACTGTTTGTTTCTCTCCAAAAGCTCTGTGAACCAAAAGCCCAGTGTGGATGACTCCCAGGAGATTTTCCTCCACAGGTTTGGTACACGGGCATCAAAAATATTGTCCAGGGCATCTCGGAGGTTCTAGGAGTCCAAGACAGAGCAGTAGTTTCACAGCTAGTTTAATACTCATATTCTTCAGGAATTAAACTGTTTTTTGCAGTTAATATTAAAAATGATCCATTTCAGTAATGCAATAAGGAAATATTCAGTCAATATAACTTAAGCAAACAAACAGCAATGGTGTTTAAGAGTGAGTTATTGTGTTTAATCAGTAATCTCACCTCGCTCATTATGATAGTACCATCAATGGCCAGCTTCAGGTCAGTCAGACTTGTCCGCACTGCACTGATGATCCTTTGCATTCGATCCACCTCCTGACGTAAGAAGATGTTCATTGGGTTCAGAGCGCCCATCTTCAACAGCCTGGCTTTGACCTTAACCCATAAAAGGTGTAGAGTTTAGATTTCAGTTGGTGCAAGACTTGTTGACTGAAACAAAGATGATCCAACAAACTGACTTCATGTGGCACATAATAGGGAGGCAGTTTGTCCAACATGTCTTTCGCCATATTGTAAACAATTGACTCCCGAGTGTCTCCTGATCCCCCTCCACTTTCCTTGGGCTGGATATTTGTGATTGTGTCAAGCACCTCAGCCGATGTATTTGTCTGATACCTATTCAACATTGAACCAAAGCATGAATGCTAAAATCAGTTACACATTATAATTACACATCTTATATTGCAATTCATAAGCACAGTATCTGTATCATTAATAGTTTAGGTTAATGGGTACTTACGTGATATCGGCATTAGGATGCAGCCCCAATGCTTGGGGTGAATCCACAGTGGGCAAGCTCTGAATGTTTTTCATGTACTCCTTTACTGTCTTGCACACTGGAATTTTGTAGCCCGTGTAGAAGCAAAACGAAGGGTCAAACATCTTTTTGCTGAACCACACCTGCAATGAGAAAAACCCATTCACATTTACTGGAACAAATAACAAAAATAAATTCATCAAGAAGATTTAACATATGGATAAACACAAAAATGGGATTATTACGCGTGCAAAACACGAGAGGAGGCGTTTGTCATAGTCATCTGTAACCCTTCCTCCATACTGTACTTCGGCTAGCATGTATCGCACAGTTACCCATGACACATCCTGAGGCGGGAAAAAACATTTAAGTGAGGGGAAATAATGAGAAAATGTTTATATAAATCACTTTTGCAGAATCCTCACCTTCTTGGGGCCGCAATCATCTAAGTGTTTCTCAACAAACTCAACACTTGCAGTGAAATCAGCAGAGTTGAACTCATACGGTATGTTCCAACCCAGTGGTCCAAATTTGCGTCGTTCCTTAAAAAAACAAACAAAGAGGAAGCGATGAAACGCATGAATACACATAAAATAAACTCAGTGTTAATAGATAAACAGAACAAAACAATCAATGATTTACTGCTGTGAACTTACTTCCATGTTTTACATTTAAAAGAATGAGTCAATCAAACTGGCTATCAGATTAATTTCAATGACCTTGGAATGGACAGTACCTGCACAGCAGTGTGGAGAAAGGCCACACTGTACAGCATGGGCTTCCACTGGGGAAGGTTGGTGATTTCCAGCTGGCTCTGTGAAATTCCTGCAAATGTTCGTTTCAAACCAGCACGCACTCCCTGAGGTGGATCATTGGTAAACTTGATAGAAGACTGAAGGAGAAGAAGTAAGAAACAATGCTACTTCAACTCTAAGCTTGTACATGTATCTAGTTTCACAAAAGCATTTGTAAAGTCTGGGTCAACAAGTAAAGTGATTCATGAAGAAATTGATTAGTTCACTTTAATTAACTTTACATAGAAGCTTTATGAAGTCTCACCTGTAAGAGTGTGATGGAGAATAGATTGTGTGGTTCTGTGGTGATCCACACCCTGAAACTCTCATGCATGGTTTCTGCAGTTGTGATAGTGTCTAACAACTCATCCATAAACTCCAGGCCCAGGTGGCAATTTTGCAGAAGAACCCAGCCTCCCTACACATAAAGGCAAGGAAACACTGTCAGCTCTCACTTTAAAAAGTGCCCATTTATACGACTTACATCTTAATTAACTTTGAATACACACGTGTGTCATTGATGTCTGTACAAGCTTCCTTGCATGCACCTCTTGACCTTGCCCCATGGATATAGCTCTGCATTCTGAAAGACATGACAATGTGATGGGATCACAGCATGCAACACATGTAGGAATCCTCAAGGTTAAGATGAGAAATTTATAATATGTTTCAGTTAAAAAGGACAGTAAAGCTCACCAAGTTCAAGTTTCTTAGCAAGTGCTTCAATTTGTTCAGTAGGATCTGAACCCATAGAGAGGAAGCAAATTAGAGGAGTGCGAGGGTCACTTTCCCCCCATGTGTCGTGAAGGTTCAAAATGACTGGCTCAGCGAACCTCAAGCCCATGGCCTCTCCGACATACTTTCTGGCCTGAGACAAGGTACGGTCAGGGCACCAAGACCTTTGAAACAAATAGCTTCCTTCAATTTTGTTTGTTTTCAACGTCATACTATATATGTGAGCACATACTGTGAGCAACATTAGTGGCAGCAGGGTCCAACCTTATTAGCAGAAGTTTATGGAAGACATTAAGGGTGTTGTATCCATCTGGTATGACACCTTCCTCTGGAGTATCCAGATCGACCCATGCTTTCCAGGGTTTCCCATTTTGAGACACCTTCAAAATATATTAATATCAAAAACTAAGGAAACTTTAATGGATGATTCAGATTTATAATCCATGGAATCTAAGATCACCTGGTTTATGATCTTATCAAACTCTGACAATTTGCTGAGTTCCACCAAGTTTAGCCAGACCATGTCCAGGATCCAACTGAATGGCTTTGGAGGGCATGTCTTCAGGTCAAGAGCTGCACCACCTGTTTGTATATTCAAAGAAGTTGTTACATCATAAAATGCCATAAAATAAGCATTTATTTAAAAGGCAGAGATTATCTTACCTTTAATAAGAATCTGAAATTGGTTATGCTCAATTTTGTTATTTTGTAAATCAATCTTGAGAGCAAGCAAGAGTGTGAAGATGAACTTGTGGTTTTCATACAGGCTTCTCACTGTGTATCTGAACACCTCAAAAGTCAGATATTCAATGATATTCGCAATACGCTTCTGAGTTTTAGAGGATTTCTCGGACCTGCAAAAGCATATTAATGCAGTAAGAACTGTAAACAGAGGAGCGATAGAGACAAAGACAGTGTGCAAGTGATTAAGTAATGTTGCTGGTTATTAGACTAACCGAGCCAAGGTTGATTTAATTTATCTCAAGAGTTAGTATTTAACATACTCCAGTGTGGGACATAAGGTAACATACCAATGTTTCACCCTCAAAATAACCCCAAGATTGTTCAGAGATCATTCTTGAACCAATTTTGATGAAAACATACCTTACCAGTGACAGGTCAAAGATTTTGAGGAACTGACCCAAGGATGTCTGGTACATGGTATTGACCATGCTCATCTCTGTGATGAGGAAGTAAAGGATGCTGCCTCGGGAGGCAACCGGACGATATTCTGCTTGAGCTTTTTTAATCTTTTCCTCTGCTTCTGCTGCAACACTGAGCTTTGCGCTAACTTCAGCAGCGGTTTTCTTAGTTATACTCAAAATGCCAATCATAGAGTCATCATCCACTAAGGAACCTTTAATAAGACACACAGAAACATTTTTCCACTTTTAGAAATATATAAAAACATTACAGATGTGTCCTTGAAGAAACCTGCATTAACCTACGACAAAAACATTTGTACCTTTTGTGCTGCTGAGTTTGTACAGCAAGTTGTCCTCCAATTCCTGCATCTTTCTCTTATTGGCAGTTACATCCTCAATAAGCTTTAATCTTTTTGCCTCCAGTTCCTGTTACAAGAATTATAAAAGCTCATAACTTAGCAAAACAAGCCTTTAGCTAAAAGTGCAATAATGTATTCAGCTAGAGTGACACAAAAGGCTCTGCTGGTAAGCTGCCACGATGCCCCAAACACACTGTTGTTACAGCTGTTGCAGCCATTAAATGTTCTATTATTGATCACTAATAATACAACAAATTTAAGAACATTTGTTTAATACACCATGGAAAAAAGAGACACTTGCATGTTTCTCTTGAAGGACCACGCGACCAAGTAGCTGGTTCTCAAGGCCCTTCATGTTTACAGTGAAATCAATGATGGATGTCTTGGCACTGACTTCTGGGGTGTATGCGGGATTAGGTAGTTTGGTGGTTATATAGAGCTGGAAGCCATCCATCACATTTACTTCTTTGTCCCCCACTTTGACCTACAAAAAACAAATCAAAGTGTTTCAGAGAGAATACATTTTACAGCAGTATTGCTGAGTTTAAGTGGGCACTATGGCAGATTACCTTGAAGCTGGTCCCAGATTTGATGAAGTTTTTCTCAAGGACATTGTCAAGGGCAGGGTCCAGGTCCTCATAGACATCTTCAATAAGCAGTGGACGACCCAAGGAAAGGCAGTCTTCCAAATGAGGGCGAAAGAACTTGTGATTCAGTGATGTCACCTGAGAGATAGATAACAAATTATTCCATACCAAATGGGACCCCAAACATCTTATTTGTGTGAAAATGGCACAACTCCATTGCATTTCTTGATGTACTTGGAATGAATTAGTCTTTTCTTTTTCCTTAATCCAAGCCTTTCCCTGAGTCTGGGGATCGATGAGGAGGGGATATCTTGCTGCTTTTGTGACAATGATTCCATTCTGCACAGATAAGTCATCTGCTGGGAGTCCTTGAAGGTTCCACTCACTTATCTTAAACATAAAAAGAAGTGTAAATGTGTTTCATCACATGAATAACTTCATGTGGAGCTAATAGTGAGGTAAATTAAAATTAGATTTTGGTCTTACAGTAGGAGGATCTGCCAAGGCAGAAATGAGGCTGAGATTTTCTGTAAAAGGGATTTTATATTTCCTGAGCTCACTCTCCCAGATTTTTTTCAACAGCATTTCCCGGAAACTCTGGTTGAATGGCCCACAATAAGATAAGAAGCCAGTGAGCTGAAGCACATCACCCACAAGTCTGCAGAAGGAGATGACCTCATTTCAATACTTTCATACTCAACATAAATTGCATGTATCCCTCACATAAGCCAGTCCCAATCAGAAAAATGAATGTCCCCAAACATTGATGCATACTTTGGAAATATATACTTTTAAATGTTACATTCCATTTTTCTTTGTAACCTACCGGTTGATCTGTGATTTAAATTCTTTGCTTTGTTCTATCCAGCGAATTTTTTCTCCACTGAGTCCATCAATAAGTGCAGATGCAGCCTGCATTTTATTCCTACACATCTCAGCATCATCCAACAAGTCCTGAAAATCATGATCATATAAGTGACAAACAGTTTCCATTTGCAGGTTAAAGGTGATTCAATATTGAATATTTTTGTAGGCTGAACCATACCTGTTTCTCTTTCATAGCAGCATCACATTTGGCCTGGACTTTGTCAAACTCTGCTTGCTTTTCAGCCAGCTGAGCCTCAGCTATGCCTAGCTGATTATTAGCCACATTCAGCCGACCTTCCTGAATCATTAGGTTAGCCTATAAACAGACAAATGATATTGCAGTTTACAAAACAATGGTGCACAGCAGATGGCATTTAAAGAAAGTCTATCAAAAAGAGGCATTTTATCGTGATAATATTTGTGTCTACAATGGAATCTATAACAACAAATCCTGCACTATTCCCTTAAAATGGACATGAACTCCCTAAGACAGGCTTAAAACATCTGTTTCCATTTTATTAAGTACAATAGTCTTCTAAGCCCGATAAATACAGAAAATATGATTAGCTTCAATGTTGAAGATGAACTTTACCTTGAGTGGCAACACTTCTTTGTTGATGCCAAAGAACGTAGCCATAGCCTTGGTCCATGCTAGCAGACCAGCTACACTACCACATACTTTCTTGGCATTTTCCATTGTGTAATCTTCCATGTCAAAGTACGGCTGCAGCAGTTCAACTGTTTCCTCATTAATTTTGTCCTTTGGAAACTGCTTGAGGGATGTCATAAAACCAGCGCCACTAATAAGCTTAAGAGTAGATAGGGAACATTTGGTAGAAGGGAACCATTAGTTACTTTATAATGTTGAATATCATTATTACTCTTATTATTATCCAAACAACAGAAAATGCATATTGGAACTTCAACAATCATATCTCTCTATATAGCTCACAGAAAGTGCTCACAGTATGCTGGTTCTTAGTACTTGAATACAAATGTGTTTTGTTACCTTTAATGCATCTGCCCATGATGGCTGAATACACTGTCGTTCTGGATCAATACGGACAGTGTCCAACCTCTTTTGGAATAAAAGCAGACAACAGTCCATAATCCTCATGATCAGATGTGGGGGCTTGGCCAATTTTCTCACAGTGGCAATATCACCTGCAGTGACGGTCTGTCAAAATGTTAGGGTACATCCTGTCAAGCACCATAAACACAGTACTGTAAATATACAAATATGTTCAAGTCACACAAATCTCACATTAAGTGCAGCTTCAGCCTCTTCTAAAGCTGGTTTGGCAGCCTCTAGTTTCAACTCAGCAATAGCTTTCTCTTTACCAATTCCATCCACAATTTTCTGGGCTTTATCCTTCACAACCTGCACCTCATTCTTCACAATGGTCGCAGCTTCAGCAATGACTGTCACCTCTGCCACCACCTGTGTGATTACAAAAGAACATGTGTTGCATAATAAATAGCATCTCATTCAGTATGTCAGTATGGTCAGCATGTGCATAAGCTGTTGTCATTTAACCTGTGGCAGATATTCATACTACCATGAAAATGATCTGCATAGTTGCCTTTGACAATTAATGACCTTTTTTGCCATGACCAATACATGTCATACTTGCTATAACAATGTCTGTTTTTATGTAACATTGTACATTCTGATTTCAAAAATCTACACATGCTTATCTTGTGTAGACTCATAAGATGTAGTATTATTAGTTACCTTGTCAGCTTTGACAGATGCTACAGCAAGTTCTTTTTCCTTGACTTGAAGATCTTTGGATAGTTGAGCAACAGACTCACTAGCCTCCATCAGTTTGGCCAAACCTAGAAATCATTAACAACTTAAAAATCCTTTCCCTTTGTAGATGTTGCAAAGTTGCCCATGCATGCCATCTTTTGTAGCATGTCAAAGCCTTGCTGCTTAGTATCCTTACCTACGTTCATGTGTTCTGCTAGTGTGTTGATATAGTTGTGCTTCTCAGCGTAAAGTGTTTTGTAACCATTAATAAATGACAGGTAGGATTTAGGGGTGACATGAGTTCTTCTACGAAATCTGAAAGACAAAACAACATCAACTTTAAATCAATGTGTGTCTCAAGACTAAAAGCTTGAGATTATCTGGATATGAATAATTAAACTGCACAACAGTAAACTTCATGTTATACCTTTCAAAGTAGCTTTCACAGGTTTCCGACACTTTTTCATGGTATGTACCCATAGTGGTCACCACAGATGCTTTCACATCAGCAGAGCAAACCATTGGAAACTCTGATAACAAATAGTTTGACACAGCCACCAGAGCCTCATTTGGCCAAGGAGTGAACCAGTCCATGGTACAGCCAGAAATTAACCCTGGAAACTTCAGAGATCTGGAGCGAAACTTCTGCCCCACCTATCAAGAAGAGAAAATACAATCCATCTCAAATGAGAATATTCCATTACGCATGTTTAATAGAACAGTTTAAAATAAGCATATATGAACGAATACAGGATCTTAAAGAATGAAAATACAGTAGATGGTGATAATCAAAGTATCTGAATACCTTTAGGTTAATGCTTGTGGGTACTGTAAATACAAACTCTTAACCTACCGGTGAGAAGCAAAGAACTACATGCAGATTCTTTCTGGAGCGTGATATAAAGTAGTCATAAAGATTATCAAAAGTTGGTGGAACACGAGGAAACTCCTTTTTCATCACAGAGATCAGATTCTGGGTGATCTCTGTGATCTCATCTTTTGCAAAAAGGTTGGAGACCTGCGCATAGTCAATTTACAGAGAAGAAGTCAGGACATGGCTTCAAAGACATTAAACAATTGTCTGTTCATGTGAAGTCCTCACCTCTCCAGAAGAAAGAACATTGTTAAGGTACTCAAGGAAGGCTTCATCCTTTATATCATTATCTGTAAAGATGAAGGTGATGCCTTTTCCGTCAGCTCCAGCTGTTTTATACAACAGTTTCAGGTCATCCATGAAATTACTTATGTTGTATGTTCTGATGAGAAAACAAACAAAGCAATGTTAGAAACAAGCCTCTTGTATGTCCTGTATATCCTCCTGCAAATAATACTAAAACAATGACTGATACAAATGTACTATTTTGACACACGAATCTAAAATACCAACAGAACATGTGTCCATGTAATACACAATAACTACACCAACAGCCTCCCTACAAACATTTTACGAACAAATGAAAAATATACTTTATACTTGTCAACCACCTTAACATATCGTCACCCTTTTCCAAGGTGCCTCACTTATCTTGACAGCAGATTTATTAAGATTACTTCTTGTGTTTACCTTGTCAGTGTGATCTGGAAGATGCTGTAACCAGCTATGTAAGAGGCCAGGCGAGTCAGGCTCTGTTTCCCTGATCCTCCAACCCCCACAAGCAGGGCATTACCATTGTCAGTTCGAATGATACGTGAGATCTGTCAGGCAAATCTCAAATAAATCAGAATTATTTATATCTTACTGTACAGGATGTATATCAGTTCGACTGGCTTTTAATCTAACCTTGACAAGATGAGTCATGGCATCCCTGAAGAAAACTAGATCTAGGATCGAGCCTCTTACATTCTCATTGTGCTGGGTCTGATACATCATCAGTTTCTCTGATAAGAACTCCAAATTTGGCACCTGGAAGAATGTTAGATGGCTCAGATGATGCTGACATCTGTCTACACCAGTGGTCTCAAACTGATCCAGTAAAGGGCCGCTGTGGCTGCAGGTTTTCATTCCAACCAAGCAAGAACACACCTGACTTGACTTAATCAATTAACTGAGTTGACTTTACACAGTTGATTTGTTGGATCAGTTGGATCAGGTGTGTTCTTGCTTGGTTGG